>SDVV010007742.1:0-15577 GCA_016164225.1 Gammarus roeselii | reverse complement strand
CCCCCCCCCCCCCCCCCCCCAAAAAAAAAAAAAAGATCCAATGGACCAATATTTATTCTTTATTACTCGTGAAAGTGAGCCGGTTTATCTGGAAGTTTGTGTTGCGCACAAACATGTGAGATTTCACAGCAAGTCTAACCATTTCATTTCGTCTATTCATAAGCAAATAATTAATGTGTTAAAAATGTTGCACCCATCAGAGTTCGATCAAGAAACAATAATATGGAACGAACATGAGACAATGATTTGAATCATCCATCAAACTGAATAATAACTGAAATGTGTATTTTTATCTGTATGCTAACCTAATTGTTATCCCTTTGCTTCCCTTACCCCGCGCACATCTTAAAGAACCTGATTTACGACCCACTCCAGATTGCCGTCCTGTGATGTTGATCAGGTTTGCTGCTTCTTCTAAAAGAGGCAGACTTACGACCCATTAAAGAATGCCGGGCCGCTATGTTGCTCAGGTTTGCTTTCATTACGTGAATTTCTTGATGTCGTGAATATGATGCAAACAATGACATACTTAGTTGATCATTTTTCTTTACACAACAGTGTTTCTTGACATAATTAGTGTTCAACACAGTATATTCATTAGAGTGTTTAACACAGTGATCAACACAGTGTTCCTCGAATGAGACCTCGTGAAATTATCTTCTATAACTCGTCAAGCACTATCACTAGCAGGCCATCTCCTCAGTTTCAGGAAGAAAAATATGGCAAGTAATTGATAGGTCAATGAAACCCTGCAAACTTTGGTAAGCACATATTCGTTTGGCATTTCGTTTTGTACTCACTAAGGAATTTAGGTGCCTCCGAAAGAAGTAGGCGGCTCGTACAAAACAAGGACGCATCGTGACAAGTATTCGTGTACACACGTTAAATAAACTCTGAATCACAAAACCTCCCGCACTAAATATAGCGTCTCATTGGTGATCGGTGTCTGGTTTTGCACAGGACGGTGTTTTTTAGATCGTGGGATCCCCTTCTCGAATCCTGGTGTCTGTGTTTGTACATATTTTCTAGAAGTACAGAATCTATTGAGTCCTCTGTTTCACAATTATACTCATTCAGCTCGTGTTGTTTCATTTCACTAAACGAGTTTGTCTCTGCAGCAATCCTGGGCATGTGGAAATTCACGTATTTAATTTCATTCCGTAGTTGTGCTTTGTGGAGGAAGTGATGGAATTAGCTCTATTATTTCTCTAGACAAACGCTTTGTTCTCTTCTAGATTGTCTCGCTCTTTCTCTTACGTTTCTCCCTTTGACTCTTGTATCCTTCTTTCTTATGACTGGTTGATGGTCTCACTCTTCACCCAACGTTTCTACCTTTGTACTCTTTTGTCCTTCTACCTGATGGGGGTTTATTGCCTCGCTCTTTCTCCAACGTTTCTCTCCTGTACTTTTTTGACCTTTTATTTAATGTTGGTTGACTATCTCGCTCTTTCTCCAACGTTTCTCCATTTGTACTCTTTTGTTCTTCTACCTAATGGTGGTTGATTGTCTCGCTCTTTTTCATAAGTTTCTCCCTTTGTAATCTTTCGTCCTTTTTTCTGATGGCTGCTTAATTGTCGAATTCGTCTGCAAAGTTCGTTGAAACATATTCTTCAACTGTTGTTCTACTAACCTCAGACATGTGAGCTTGCCAAGTAATAGTAATATGAATTGTAATTTGTGTAATTTCTTTATAAACTTCTATCGCTCTTTTTCTTCAAAATATTCTGTAACCTGTTCCACGTTCTTGAAATTGTGTTAAACAATTGTATGTGACGAACAAGGCGTGATCCTGTTTTATTATTGTTTCCAATCAATAAATGATTGAACGTTGGTTTTCACTGCCCGCGGTGAATTGTAAACACAGCTTTCAGGGGGGAAAATAGTTTGTGGTGACAAAACTCTTTTGTCAAACGATTGTGGTAAAATTCTACATATGTTTACTATGTGGGCAATTTTTGGTGTGCAGTGACCCCCATACATTTCTTGAATCATGGAAATCAAAATTGTAGTGTCTGCAAAAGTATTTTTGTTGAGCCAGCAAAATTAGATCTATGGCTAAAAAATATCTTATGTCAAATAAACTTTGGTAAAATCTAAAATATTTTGTTCGCTGACAACAAAAGGAATTTGTTGAAACAGCACTCAACCCGTTTGCTTCAGTCGAAAATTACAGTTGTAGAAATGGGTTTTTAGAATGGCACACATGAAACTTTATTGCCGTTAACACAATTTGAATTAAGGTAAACGAAAATTCAATTCGAAACTCGCCGCTGGTTTTGATTTCATGCGACAGATTATAAATTAAATATTATAATCAATGATCGACAGCCAACATCTTATTTGAGGTAAGAATCAGGAATGCCTGGCACGAAATACACGGGGTGGGGCGATCACGAAATACATGGGGTTGGGAAAATTACGAAAATACATGGGCTTGAGAAAACTGCCAGCACATGGGGCTAATGAATCCTCTGGGTTTGGAGTGGTGTTGGGGTAAAATATGAATACTAAAGGGTTGAATAGTTGACATAAATTGTACATAAAATATATACGTAGCACTGGATATACATATTTCCTGATGAAATGCGCTGACATATTGTAGAGATGAGTATAAAACATTGTATGAATAATGAAGTGGTGAGTAGACTACATAAGTTATTTATAAAATATATACATAGCACTGAAATATATACACTTCATGACTTCTAGGCAATAATTAAATAATTGACAATCAGAATAATTCAATACTGGAGTACAGAAACCGAATTAATTTACTTCTGTTATAGAAGATGAAGCACAATATTACCTTATGTGACAACGATTGTATCTATAAAAACTATGCGGTAAACGGTAGATATGATTCAATAAGTTATATTCTCGTCGAGTTGGCCTCTGTCAAACCTGGGAGCTACCTATCGTTCCTCGGAAGTTCAATTGGAATTCGTCACTGCTCATTTCTAGGGGCCGCCGGTTCGTATTACATGGAGCGAAATATTATTTACAATAGTATCATCTGTGCACGTACTGAAATGTATATTTTGATGAGAGAATTCTGACTACATAGCGTTGTGAAAACCAGTGACACGCGAGGTTGAGGAATAAGAAATACTTGAGGGCTGATAAATAATGAGTAGTCTACATTATTGTACGATGACAAAGATGTGGATGGACGACATGAATTATACAGAAAATATGAATACAAAATAGGGCTGGCAAATCACAAAGCACTAACATATTGTAAAGATGGGTCTAAACCATTGTATTATTATTGAAGGGGTGAATAGGCGACATAAGTTGTACAAAAAAACTATACTCAAAATACATACCAAACAATGGAATATACAATATACACACTTCAAGACCGCTAGGAAATGATTAAATGATTTACAATCATAAATAATAGAATGGTGGCGTACACAAGTTGGATGAATATACTTCTGTTATAGAAAACAAAGCAAAATGTTAGCTTATAAGGCAATGTAATTGTTAGAGATAATTCAATGAATTACTTCAAAATCGAGTAACCCTTTGTCAAGTTAGAAGCTGCTTATCGTTCCTCGGAAAAACTGAGTTCGTATTTTAATTATACTAAAACGACTGTAACATTTGAAAGATAGAAATAGACAAAACGCTAGTTATAACTTATGGTAATTGGCAAAGACAATTGTGATCGGTAACAACATAGAAAACATGTGTATCGTAAGAGTAAAAACGATTAGATGGTGTCTCAAAGTTGAAAGTTATGGTGGTGGTGGTCGCTCATGAACAGAAATGCATTTTCTGGTGATTGGTATTATGCATTTAGCTTGTGTTTGTTGGCAAAGTCACCGTTTTGAATTGATCGGTCAACAGATGTTCATTAAGCCTATCCGTGAAAGACTTGTTAGATTCAAGATTTCTGAGGCTTGTTTGGAGGTTGTTCCAGGATTTTGGTCCAGTAATCGAAAAAGCTCGACAGGCAGTTTCTGTTTATTTCTTGTGAATTGATTGTCCTTTTCACCTCGAGAATATATTAGCCTTTGGCTGACGGGTGAATGTTTTTCTAAAAGATCTTTATGAATTCTGATCGACTCAGGGAGTGCCAGTTTGTTGTCGATATCTAGCCACTGTAATTTTTCGAGGAGAGGACTTACGTGGTCTCATTTTCTGAGGTTACCATCGCACGTTATTCTTGTCGCAAAGTTTATACAACGTTGCACTTTCTCTCTTTGGGTTTAGGTGCATTTCCCCCAGGTTGAAAGACAGTAGTTAATGTGAGAAAAAACTAAAGCGTGGACAATCAGTAATCTGGATTTGAAATCCCATAATTTTTTTGCGGAGTTTAGGAACAAAAGGCTTCCATTCAGCTTGGGACACAGAGTAGTTACGTGGTGTTTGAAGGCGAGATCGGGATCAAACCATACTCCCAGACTTATAACTTTATCCTCAACAGGGATGTTAGATTTGCCTATCTTGATAGAGAAACTCATTGGAACTACTTTTCGTTTCGAGCTCGAGCCGAACAAGATGCATTTTTCAGAGTTGAGCTTGGGAGTCCATTTTTATCATACCAAGATTTCAGATTAGTTACGGCTGTCTCAGCGTCGTCTTTCAGTGCATTCATATCCGACGGCTTTCGGGAAAGCAATATTTGAACATCATCGGCGTACATTACCATTTTTGATTGAGTTTTTGGTAATTTACAGTCGATGTCATTCACAATAACCAGAAACAAAAAAGGGCCAAGTATCGAGGAACCCCAAAGGCAGCTGTGGCCGGATTTGACATAGTTGCGTTATCGAGTTTAACTGATTGTTGTCGATTCATCAGATAACTTTCGAACCAAGAAGGCTCAATTCCGATGTTGCGGAGCTTGCCAAAAAGAATTGTATGCCTTACACTGTCGAATGCTTTCGATAAGTCTAGCAACACCAGCAAAGATATCTGCCCCTCATCAAAGTTGTTTTGCAGATCTTCAGTGATGTTCATAAGTGCGTCTTCTGTTGACAATTTTCGCCGATAAGCAAACTGGCAGTCATGGAACAGCTCGTTTGATTCGAGGTAATCAATCAATTGGATAGATAATACCTTTTCTAGAATTTTTTGGATAAATCAGGCAAAGACTGATCGGTCTAAAGTTGGATGGTTCATTCTTGTCTCCAGATTTATGAATTGCTTCTATGATTGCATGCTTCCATATCTCTGGAAAAGTGTCACTTGCTATGGAGGTGTTAATAACTGTGCTGATATAAGGCAAGGTAACTATAAAGCTGTCTTGTAGATATTGTAGGGCTAAACCGTCGATTCCTGTACAATTTGTGTTCCTCAAGGCAAATACAGCTCGTTTTACTGCGTGTGGCGATACATGCTTTGGTTCCATTTGACGTTTGCTTCTTGGTCGCTGCCTCCATCTAAAGTTTTTGGACTCCATGTAGCTGTTGTGTCGCTCTGTAATCCTTGAATAGCTTCCTGGGTTACCTCATAAAAAAAACTGTTTCCGAACTCCAGCGAAATAGTTGTTAAACTTCTCTGAAGCTGCTTGGGTATTCGAATAAGTGGGCGAGGTGATTTTTTTGTGTGTTCATGTTTTTTTTTCGTGTTCCTGTTATTCAACAGGAACACGACATACATGAAACAAATGAAGGGATTTGAATACATAAAAACATCTATCAAATAAAGCACCAGACATCGAGAACAAACTTCTAGGGCATCACCTTAATGATAGTGACGTAATAGCTCACCATTGTGAACTAGCATAAAATACCCATTGTAGGCCTCACATCGGACATTACCGAAATGTTATGATTATAACGCGTATTTGTTCAATGCTACTTAAAACATTGATTTGACAGTAATACTTCGAAATGTGTTTAAAACTTCTGACTGAAAAGATTTTTAAAATAACAGATAAGATTCATCTATGGAGTCTCGATTACATGTACTTTCTTTCAACATCCATTTTAAAAGCATCCATTTCATGATTAATTAACTTTGTACTGGGTATGACGAAGTCTGAGACTAGGCCTAAGTGACCTCCTGACAAGCTGTCTTCATCCAAGAGTAACTGAACTAAGCCCTAGCCCTGGTGATGACCAAACCACTCATGGGACGAGGATCCTATTCTGTCATCAGACATATTGGTGCCCCCAGCATGAGCATTGCTTCCTGTCCACCCGATAGGGGCTTCGCCTCAGCTCCAGTATGGCGTGATCAGAGAGTTCCCAACCCTGTGTGGCGGGAGGCCCCACTCCCGCTACACTGTTCCTCGTCCCTGTTATGCCGGCGGGCCTCCACCACACTGTTCCTCATCCCTGTCATGCCGCCTTCACCGGCAGGGTCTCCGCCACACTGTTCATCATCCCTGTCATGCCGCCTACGCCGGCAGGGCCTCCGCCACACTGTTCCTCATCCCTGTCATGCCGCCTACACCGGCAGGGCCTCCGCCACACTGTTCCTCATCCCTGTCATGCCGCCAACACCGGCAGGGCCTCCGCCACACTGTTCCTCTTCCTAACAATATGTAATGAGAATGAGAGAGAGACACCCGGAGGAACTAAAACCCCTCGGCTCATCAGCATACGAACATATTACATTTAATGACGGAGAGTGATTACGCACAGTGATCCCCCTCCCCCCCTCCCCAACCCTTCCTCGCTAGAGGGACTCCAGATTATCACATTAAAATCAATTCTAGATGATGGGCAGATTGACCTTTTTCAATCTTTTATTCCCGGCAAATCATTACAACTCAGCAACGACAGCGAGGAACGTGAGGGCGACAGAGATTCCTGTACGTATTAGCGGCCCGATAGCGGCAGCGGTAGCAAGGTACCTGTGAGCTGCAACGCATTTGAGGCTGGTAGCACAAAGTGAAGCTGCAGCGGCTGCTGAAGCAGCTGAGAGCACTAGGGATTCCTGTACGCATTCGGGGCCTGACAGCACTAGATGGAGAAGCAACAGTAGCAAGGTACCTGAGACCACTAGGGGTTTCCTAGAAGCATTTGCAGCCTGGCAGCACAATGAAAAAGATCAGCGGCATCGAGGTACCTGAGAGCACCAAATATACCCGCACCCATTTGTGGCCTGACAGCACAACGTGAAGCAGCAGCGGTTCAAGGTGCCTGGGAGCCTAAGGATTCCTACACGCATTTGAGGTCTGACAGCCCAATACAAATCTAGAAGTTGGGCGAGGCGACGCAATATGTCCCTCTGTACTTCACGGTCCAATTAGAGCTGGACTACAACAAAGGACGAGGTCTGCGTGTCTGGGAAGATGGATCGGAGAGAGATAACTAATTGCTGGGGGCAGTGAACACGCAAGATCGGGACAATCACGTAGAATATCCTTCAAACGAACATAACACTGGGATTCATTGTTGCAAGTGTTGTAAAGCGTCGTTCCTTCAAACGAACATTACACTGGGACTAATTGTTGCAAGTGTTGTAAAGCGTCGTTCCATCAAACGAACATTACACTGGGATTAATAGTTGCAAGTGTTGTAAAGCGTCGTTCCATCAAACGAACATTACACTGGGATTAATAGTTGCAAGTGTTGTAAAGCGTCGTTCCATCGAACGAACATTACACTGTGATTCATTGTTGCAAGTGTTGTAAAGCGTCGTTCCATCAAACGAACATTACACTGGGATTCATTGTTGCAAGTGTTGTAAAGCGTCGTTCCATCAACGAACAATACACTGTGATTTATTGTTGCAAGTGTTGTAAAACATCGTTCCATCAAACGATCATTACACTGTGATTCATTGCTGCAAATGTTGTAAGCGTCGTTCCATCAAACGAACATTACACTGGGATTCATTGTTGCAAGTGTTGTAAAGCGTCATTCCTTCAAACGAACATTACACTGGGATTCATTGTTGCAAGTGTTGTAAAGCGTCGTCCTGTCGACTTTGGCATAGTTGTAGGTCTCAAGGAGGGAACTGAGCAGCAACACGACTGGAATAGGATTTATCTTTATATATTTATAGGACAGGGTCAAATTTTCACAGTATTAATATAGCTGAACTAAATTGGAAAGACTAACAACCATTTAATAGCAATTCTCGACATCTTGTCGTTGAGTTATGAATTGGAGCATCGTAATGACAGTAGTGACTAGTCGTGCATGGAACATCGTGGTCATGATGACTAGTCGCATATGGAACATCGTGGTCATAATGACTAGTCGTAAATAGAACAACGTGGTCATAGCGACTAGTCGCACATGGAACATCGTGGTCATAATGACTAGTCGTGCATGGAACATCGTGGTCGTATTGGCTAGTCGTACATGGGACATCGTGGTCATAATGACTAGTCGTAAATGGAACATCGTGGTCGTAATGACTAGTCGCACATGGAACATCGTGGTCATAATGACTAGTCGTACATGGAACATCGTGGTCCGAATGACTAGTCGGACATGGAACATCGTGGTCATAATGACTAGTCGTACATGGAACATCGTGGTCCTAATGACTAGCTGTACATGAAACATCGTGGTCATAATGACTACTTGTACATGGAACATCGTGGTCCTAATGACTAGTCGTACATGGAACATCGTGGTCATAATTACTAGCTGTACATGAAACATCGTGGTCATAATGACTAGTCGTACATGGAACATCGTGGTCCGAATGACTAGTCGGACATGGAACATCGTGGTCATAATGACTAGTCGTACATGGAACATCGTGGTCATAATGACTAGCTGTACATGAAACATCGTGGTCATAATGACTAGTTGTACATGGAACATCGTGGTCATAATGACTCGGCGTAAACGGAACAACATAATGCTTGTTTATGGTGACTATACTATGAGTAAAAAGTAGGCTCTATGAAAAAAGTCCAACGGTGGCCCTAACGATCAAATTCGCACAAGGAAAGAACAGAGATGAGTAAACAAGTAGAAGAGAATTAGACGATCTAAGAGAGTGGGAAGCCCTTCACTCGATGCTTGTAAGAGCCACCAACCGCGAATGTATTATAATCAAGTATATTTCACAAGGCGTCAGTTGACGATACCAAAATTCAGCCAGATTGTCTCGACGTGACGTAGAGAGCATATAGATCATCACACTTATTGAAGATGGAAGAAGCCTCAGATGATCACACTCATTGAAGATGGAAGAAGCCTCAGATCATCACACTTATTGAAGATGGAAGAAGCCTCAGATGATCACACTCATTGAAGATGGAAGAAGCCTCAGATCATCACATTCATTGAAGATGGAAGAAGCCTCAGATCATCACATTCATTGAAGATGGAAGAAACCTCAGATCATCACACTCATTGAAGATGGAAGAAGCCTCAGATCATCACACTCAATGAAGATGGAAGAAGCCTCGGATGATCACACTCATTGAGGATGGAAGAAGCCTCAGATCATCACATTCATTGAAGATGGAAGAAGCCACAGATCATCACACTCATTGAAGATGGAAGAAACCTCTGATCATCACACTCATTGAAGATGGAAGAAGCCTCAGATCATCACACTCATCGAAGATGGAAGAAGCCTCAGATCATCACACTCATTGAAGATGGAAGAAGCCTCAGTTCTTTGTGATCGAGTGTCTAACATCTGCTCGTGACATCATCAGGTTACGTCGTAGCAGTAAATACCTCATAATCACGTTGTGATTACAGCCTACCTGCAATGAAATGAACTGCACACAGTCGTGTCCTCCTCAAAGGAGGACGAATGAAATTGTCTTACAAATTTAATACAATCTCATTGCAAATATGTTGGACTCAAATCATTGTATATAATCAAACTATATATAATTATTCGTTATTCGTGCATATAATAATTATTGCACAAGCTTAGCCTAAATCTTTGTTTATTTTACAATGTTGTTTCGTACGTCCGAAATCATGCAGTACAAGGTCGTTGTCAATTGGCGTCGAATCTTTCATGCGCGTTTGATGAAGGTTAGCGACACGGAGGACTCCTTTTGATGGAGGTTAGCGACACGGAGGACTCCTTTTGATGAAGGTTAGCGACACGGAGGACTCCTTTTGATGGAGGTTGGCGACACGTAGGACTCCTCTTGATGGAGGTTAGAGACACGTAGGACTCCTTTTGATGGAGGTTAGCGACACGGAGGACTCCTTTTGATGGAGGTTAGCGACACGTAGGACTCCTTTTGATGGAGTTTAGCGACATGTAGGACTCCTTTTGATGGAGGTTAGCGACACGTAGGACTCCTTTTGATGGAGATTAGCGACACGTAGGACTCTTTTTGATGGAGGTTGGTGACACGTAAGACTCCTTTTGATGGAGGTTAGCGACACGTAGGACTCCTTTTGATGGAGATTAGCGACACGTAGGACTCCTTTTGATGAAGGTTGGCGATACGTAAGACTCCTTTTGATGGAGGTTAGCGACACGTAGGACTCCTTTTGATGGAGGTTAGCGACACGTAGGGTTCCTTTTGATGAAGGTTAGCGACACGTAAGACTCCTTTTGATGGAGGTTAGCGACACATAGGGTTCCTTTTGATGAAGGTTAGCGTCACGTAGGACTCGTTTTGATGAAGGTTAGTGACACGTAGGACCCATTTTATGAGGGTTAGCGGCACGTAGGACTCCTTTTGATGAAGGTTATCAACACGGAGGACTCCTTTTGATGAAGGTTAGCGACACGTAGGACTCCATTTGATGAAGGTTAGCGACACGAAGGACTCCTTTTGATGAAGGTTAGCGACACGTAGAACTCCTTTGGATGAAGGTTAGCAACACGTAGGACTCCTTTTGATGAAAGTGAGTGACACGTAGGACTCATTTTTATGACGGTTAGCGACACGTAGGACTCCTTTTGATGAAGGTTATCAACACGTAGGACTCTTCTTGATGAAGGTTAGTGTCACGTAGGTTTCCTTTCGAAGAAGGTTAGCAATACGGAGGACTCATTTTGCTTAAGGTTAGCGACACGTAGGACTCCTTTTGATGAAGATGAGAGCAACGTAAGATTTTTTTTGATGAAGGTTAGCGACACGTAGGACTCCTTTTGATGAAGGTTAGCGACACGTAGGACCCCTTTTGATGAAAATTAGCGACACGTAGGACTCCTCTTGATGAAGGTTAGCAACACGTAGGACTTCTTTGGATGAAGGTTAGCAACACGTAGGACTCTTTTTGTTGAAGGTTAGCGACACGTAGAACTTCTTTTGATGTTGGTTAGTGACACGTAGGACTCATTTTTATGAAGGTTAGCGTCACGTAGGACTTCTTTTGATGAAGGTTATCAACACGGAGGACTCCTTATGATGAAGGTTAGCAACACGTAGGACTCCTTTTGATGAAGGTTAGCGACACGTAGGACTCCTTTTGATGGAGGTTAGCGACACGTAGGACTCCTTTTGATGAAGGTTAGCGACACGTAGGACTCCTTTTGATGAAGGTTAGCGACACGTAGAACTCCTTTTGATGAAAGTTAGCGACACGTAGGACTCCTTTTGATGAAGGTTAGGGACACGTAGGACTCCTTTTTAGACGCCCAACTATAGCTCACCATGCCATGTATCCCCAAGCTATATTGAATATTTCATCCAGATTATATACTTTTTTATTAGTATTCGTTTTGTCAATAAATTGTTCGATTTTCACCTCTATCACTTCAATTACTATATTTTCCGCCTTTATTGCTTCAATGACTGTTCCGCTCATTTATTGCTTCAGTGAGTATATTTTCCTCATTCATTGCTTCAATGACTACCTTTGTAAGGGCCAACAGTGAGTGATGCCTTGCATACTTTTAACAGAGTTACAAAGAACGCGCGTAACACGAGTTGCACTTCAAAGTTGGAATTACACCTAGCGTGGAGTGAGAGTCGTGGAGTTAGTTACACCTAACGTGGAGTGAGAGTCGTGGAGTTAGTTACACCTAGCGTGGAGTGAGAGTCGTGGAGTTAGTTACACCTAGCGTGGAGTGAGAGTCGTGGAGTTAGTTACACCAAGCGTGGAGTGAGAGTCGTGGAGTTAGTTACACCTAACGTGGAGTGAGAGTCGTGGAGTTAGTTACACCTAGCGTGGAGTGAGAGTCGTAGAGTTAGTTACACCTAGCGTGGAGTGAGAGTCGTGGAGTTAGTTACACCAAGCGTGGAGTGAGAGACGTGGAGTGAGGTACACCTAGCGTGGAGTGAGAGTCGTGAGTTAGTTACATTTAGCGTGGAGTGAGAGTCGTGAAGTTAGTAACACCTAGCGTGGAGTGAGAGTCGTGGTGTTAGTTACACCCAGCGTGGAGTGAGAGTCGCGGAGTTAGTTACAACTAGTGTGGAGTGAGAGCCGTCGAGTTAGTTACACCTAGCGTGGAGTGGAGTGAGTGTCGTCGAGTTAGTTACACCTAGCGTGTAGTGAGAGTCATCGAGTTAGTTACACCTAGCGTGGAGTGAGAGTCGTGGAGTTAGTTACCCCTACCGTGGAGTGAGCGTCGTCGAGTTAGTTACACCTAGCGTGGAGTGAGAGTCGTGGAGTTAGTTACACCTTGCGTGGAGTGAGAGTCGTCGAGTTAGTTACACCTAGCGTGGAGTGAGAGTCGTCGAGTAGGTTACACCTGACGTGGAGTGAGAGTCGTCGAGTTAGTAACACCTTGCGTGGAGTGAGAGTCGTGGAGTTAGTCACACCTAGCCTGGAGGGGAGTGAGAGTCGTCGAGTTAGTTACACCTAGCGTGGAGTGTGAGTCGTCAAGTTAGTTACACTTAGCGTAGAGTGGAGTGAGAGTCGTGGAGTTAGTTACACCTAGCGTGTAGTGGAGTGGGGGTCGTGGAGTTAGTTACACCTAGCGTGGAGGGAAGTGAGAGTCGTCAAGTAAGTTACACCTAGCGTGGAGTGAGAGTCGTGAAGTTAGTAACACCTAGCGTGGAGTGAGAGTCGTCAAGTTAGTTACACCTAGCGTGGAGTGGAGTGAAAGTCGTGGAGTTAGTTACACCTAGCGTGGAGTGGAGTGGGAGTCGTGGAGTTAGTAACACCTAGCGTGGAGTGATAGTCGTGGAGTTAGTTACACCTAACTTGGAGTGGAGTGAGAGTCGTCAAGTTAGTTACTCCTAGCGTGGAGTGAGAGACGTCAAGTTAGTTACACCTAGCGTGGAGTGTGAGTCGGTGAGTTAGCGACAATAAAACGGTACATTTATATTTTCATATTCTATAAATAAAATGAAGAGGTTAATGTCGATATGATTCACTTCAATCAAATATTCCCTAAACTAAATTAGACGTATCAAACTAATTATTTCAGCGGAAGTTCTGTAGAAATTGATTTTACCACGAATGACGATTTAGCCACAATACATGTGAATCTAATGTCATCAAGTAATATTTCGTACAGTGATCATGCCTTTTTTCTGCGAATTAAAATAAATTGTGTAAGGGTTATGAATTTGCAATGATCTGAGTTCTAGGTACTACACAAAAATATGTAGAAAATACGACGATCTGAGCTCTGGATGGTATGATGTATATGAAACAATTAACGATGATCTGAGCCCTGAGAAATAGGATAAATATAAAACACTCTACGACGATCAGAGCTCTGGGTAACATGATACAAATGAAACAATTTACTAATGATCTGAACTCAGGTAATACAATTTTTGTAGTTAAATACGATGATTACAGCTTTGAATAATTTGAACAAAGATATCAACAATCATTGCGTCAGCTGGTACTTCACAGATGCCCCAATTTCATAGGCAAACTTCTTCCTATGACTCAATAAACCGTGTATTTGTTTCGAGTCAGCTCACACCGATTCCTGCCTGTTGCCGGAAGAAGGGTTTGCTGTCTTGCAATTTTAGGGTTAAACCTCTAACATACCGATCATGGATCATACCCTACAGGAGGGAAAAGTGGACAAGGGTGGGAGGCCATGATCGTTTGCATCTAAAATATGTAATGAACCTAAATAAATAAATATTGGAATCAAAAGCAAGCCCCACTCAGGCAACTCAACTAGTATTACCAGACTTTCATCAAGATTGTATTGAATACAAAAGTTTATATATTGTTTACAAGTTCACCGTTATGTTATCGATGAGATAAGTTTAAAGAAAATAGGCAACAATAACTCAAACATCAACGAAACCAGCTATCATTTTTTGTGTCTGCAATTATTGTCACCACAGTGGGTAGTGACACCATAAGCCAGCCTATGAATTCCATGATCCTGTTCAATGACTGATCGTCTATTGTCGGAGTAGAATGTTACAGCTGTTCTACAAATTTACAGCAAACAGTCTGGTGAAATTGGGAAAGGTTAGAATAAAACTCGAATAAGAATATTACAAGTAAACGCACGTGACTCCGTAAGTGCAATTAGACAAAAGAAATAATGCTGAAAAGTCTGCTGAAATAGAGACATGCATAAATTCTTTTAACCCAAGCCGACTCTATATAAGGTAATCTCGGCAATGGCCTGCTGGTGTACTGATTTAAGGAAGAGGACCATTAACGCCTGACTTGAGCGTTACTCAGATTGACCTTACTAGCTAAATACCGCGAGTCGGTTTGTGCAATCATCCACGTCGCCATCACAGATCATCGTGCGCCGTGCCATTGTCTGATGTAGTCACTCAACCACGTCGCCATCACTGATCATCGTGCACCGTACCATCGTCTGGTGTAGTCACTCAGCCACATCGCTATCACAGATCATCATGCACCGTACCATCGTCTGGTGTAGTCACTCAGCCACATCGCTATCACAGATCATCATGCACCGTGCCATCGTCTGGTGTAGTCACTCAGCCACGTCGTCATCACAGATCATCATGCACCGTGCCATCGACTACTGTAGTTACTCTGAGCCACGTCGCCATCACTGATCATCGTGCACCGTACCATCGTCTGGTGTAGTCACTCAGCCACGTCACCATCACTGATCATCGTGCACCGTACCATCGTCTGGTGTAGTCACTCAGCCCGTCGTCATCACTGATCATCATGCACAGTGCCATCGTCTGGTGTAGTAACTCAGCCAAGTCGCCATCACTGATCATCATGCACCGTGCCATCGACTACTGTAGTCACTCTGAGCCACGTCGCCATCACTGATCATCATGCACCGTGCCATCAACTACTGTAGTCACTCAGCCCGGTCGCTATCACTGACCATCATGCACCGTGCCATCATCTGGTGTAGTCACTCAGCCACGTCGCTATCACTGATCATCATGCACTGTGCCATCGACGACTGTAGTCACTCTGAGCCACGTCGCCATCACTGATCATCGTGCACCGTGCCATCATCTGGTGTAGTCACTCAGCCACGTCGTCAACACTGATCATCATGCACCGTGCCATCGCTTGGTGTAGTCACTCTGAGCCACGTCGTCAACACTGATCATCATGCACCGTGCCATCGCTTGGTGCAGTCACTCTGAGCCACGTCGTCATCACTGATCATCATGCACCGTACCGTCACTTGGTGTAGTCACTCTGAGCCACGTCGTCAACACTGATCATCATGCACCGTGCCATCGCTTGGTGCAGTCACTCTGAGCCACGTCGTCATCACTGATCATCATGCACCGTGCCATCGCTTGGTGTAGTCACTCTGAGCCACGTCGTCATCACTGATCATCATGCACCGT
>SDVV010007741.1:0-17593 GCA_016164225.1 Gammarus roeselii | reverse complement strand
GCCAGCGTTCTCAGTTGGTAGCACTCGATGCTCTCCTGAGCCAGCGTTCTCGTTTGGTAACACTCGATGCTCCCCTGAGCCAGCGTTCTCAGTTGGTAGCACTCGATGCTCTCCTGAGCCAGCGTTCTCAGTTGGTAGCACTCGATGCTCCCCTGAGCCAGCGTTCTCAGTTGGTAGCACTCGATGCTCCCCTGAGCCAGCGTTCTCAGGGCAACAGCCAAAGAGCTTCGCTCTTCATTCAAGAGAATGTGGTCCAGTTTACACTCTGTATCTTGACATTGCACGGCAATTGTCGTTGGGATGCAAACTATCTATCAAATCAAAGGCATGGAGACAAACGATGCTGCGGCGAGGCGGTTCTTCAAGTCAGTCAAATCAAAGGTATGGACACCAACAATGCTGTGGTGCAGTGGTTCTTAAAGTCTGTCAAATCAAAGGTATGGAGACAAACGATGCTGCGGTGCAGTGGTTCTTCAAGTCAGTCAAATCAAAGGTATGGAGACAAACGAAGCTGCGGTGAGGAGGTTCTTCAAGTCAGTCAAATCAAAGGTATGGAGACAAAAGATACTGCGGTGCAGCGGTTCTTCAAGTCTGTCGAATCAAAGGTATGGGAACGACCGTGCTGTGCTCAACGTCCTCGAGGACATATTTTCTACAGACTGTTCAGAGAGGCTAGCGTGACTAGTTCATCTTTTTAGGCTCTGACGAGTGCGATAGGGCAGTGTTTGATTTAACTGAGACAAAGAATTACACAGACGATCTCGTCGACTTGGTGGATAATATTGAAGATGATGAAATTGCAGTTATATGACGATTGACATTTACCGGCATGGATGTATGCCAACGATAGCTTAGAGGGAACTACTGCTACAGCACTCATCACTCACCAAGATCAGGAAAGCACTGCTGCTACAGCACTCACCACTCACCAGGATCAGGAAAGAACTGCTGCTACAGCACTCATCACTGACCAGGATCAGGAAAGCACTGCTGCTACAGCACTCACCACTCACCAGGATCAGGAAAACACTGCTGCTGCAGCACTCATCACTCACCAGGATCAGGAAAGCACTGCTGCTACAGCACTCATCACTCATCAGGATCAGGAAAGCACTGCTGCTGCAGCACTCATCGCTCACCAGGATCAGGAAAGCACTGCTGCTACAGCACTCATCACTCACCAGGATCAGGAAAGCACTACTGCCACAGCACTCATCACTCACCAGGATCAGGGAAGCACTGCTGCTACAGCACTCATCACTCACCAGGATCAGGAAAGCACTATCGCTACAGCACTCATCACTCACCAGGATCAGGAAAGCACTGCTGCTACACCACTCACCACTCACCAGGATCAGGAAAGCACTGCTGCTCCAGCACTCACCACTCACCAGGATCAGGAAAGCAATAGCTTATGAGTTTGTGAGCAACGTGCTGGGGTGGACTCTCGAAAGAATAATGTATTAAGATCGCACAACCATATTCAATAGTTCGGTTGAGGCACTGCTACTCCAGAGAATCTGCTAACAGAGGTTCCTTACTATCACGCAGATACCACAAACTATAAATTATTGCACGGATTATCACATCAAGAAGGCTGGAAGAGTCCTAAGGAGACAGCTTGTTGCTTTCGTGAAAATAAGGGAGATTTCTCACCAGTATCATACCACAGGGAGCTCTTTTTTGTACGCTGTGAGAATAATTAATAAATATGTATGTCGCCGTAGTATTTTTGACATCTTGTGATGCGATATACGAGTTTTCACTATCAACAAAAGAAGAAAAATGAAACTGTATCATGTTGTAAAAATAATTGTCATTTGTTCTGACGATGAGTCATCATATTTATATTAAATAATAAATATAATGTGATGTACGTAGTATCAAAAAAAGTTATTTCTATGGAAACATTGAAAGTCAAAATAAAAGTTTATAGAAAATTAGGTCTCTGTGAAGCTTCTCACGGTTGTTTAGTGAGTAGATGACTTGCACCTTTTCTTTAGAAGGCTCAGTCTGACTCAAGATCACGATTCTGTAACTCGGGTAGGGCAAAATGACATCTTTTTTGCCTTTAATTTAAGGCAACGGCCTTCATTATATCAGGTAATCATGTTACCTTGATGTGCGTCTCTTTGTGTGGGTGCCATTCAATTAATTGGAATGAAAGTCTCCGTAGACAGGATTTGTTACCCTTGGAAACCGAGTTCTTTCAATACGATCCTGGGCACAGACATTAGAATCATCACTAGGAGGTCCCTGCACCAGCCACCACCCTTCACTCCTTCGTTATCTTCCATTCGTCGCTAGTCTTGCCAAAAGAGAAACGAAATAGTTTTTTTTACTTGAATTTTGTCTCCACCAATCACTTCACATGGCCTGTTAGTACAGCGTGGTGATCGAACACGGCACAGCCTCATCCCCACCATCCAGGACCCGGCAAGGCAGTATCAGCGGTCTGCCTCCCCCCAAGCAATCTTCGACCTGGCCATTTGAAAATGTCTCTGCCTAGCGACGAACCCTCAGTTGTTCGCCCGGAAATCTAATGTCGGAGAAAGTAGTCGATCTTATTGACGGAGTAATTATTTTGGTAAGAATCAACCTATCGCCACCACCCAATGTCTTCCGATTAGTTTCACTATAAGATTTGCAATGAACTTGCAATAATTTAGTATAGGAAAGGTGGCCACGGTGATGCCGTCCTCATTGGTACAGACTGATCAGACGCCTCACAGCATCCCCGTCAGTAGTTGGAGCCGACGTTGTGCGTCCCCGTAACCAGGGCAGCCGAGGATGAGTACTCAGGCTCCTGATGGCCTCGAATGGGTTTCCTGAGCTTTGTTTTGGTCACCAGATGGTGAGTTATGGTTGCCAGCTGGTAGGTTTTGACTGTCAGCTGGTTAGTTATAGGAGCCAGCGGCACCTCCCTTCGCATTCATATTACACGATTATTCCTACTAATGACTAAGAAGCTGACCTTCCTGGGCCTCGTTGATGTTGTTTGTGTGGTTTGTGCGCGATTGAATCAGAATCAGATACAAAGCTGGATATTTTCTGTAAGTTGATCCCGTATTCGTTACAAAATACTAGGGGCTGCATCATTATTTCTTGTTCAGTCATACTTCGAATAATTATAAGCATAGCTTTTGGGTTTAAGATAAGGAAAGGCTTCAGACAAGTGGAAGGTCAATGCGTGCCATAAAATTAGTTTATTCACAGATTAAATCTATACAACATTGACCCAAAATTATAGCTCCAGTGCTTCACTATTACCTCCCTATTACCTCACCATCACTTCTCCATTGCCTAATAATTTTTCCACCGTTACCCCATCATAGGCCTCCACATTGCATCCGTTCTTTACTATTGCATCAATATTAAATTATCTGAATCTCACCATTGGCTAGCCATTACCTCACCATTACCTTACTATTATCACACTATTTACATTACTACACCCCACATTTCTTCCTTTTTCCACCAATACCTCAGTAAAATCCGAATAACTTCTCCGTAAACTCAGCGTTACCCTCATAACGGAGTAGGCCTGAGTGATCAAATGAGAGGGCGCGGCCAGCAGAGATGACGCTAATATTAGTGGTCATATTCTGCACTCATTACAAAGGCTAATGGTTATTGTTACTGTAACCGGCCGATTTAGTGGACAATTTCTAATGATAGAAGTTCTCATTAGCCAGGCTGATAAAATGTGTTGCAAGGTCTTCTGTATTCCGTTTCTTTTTATAGGCAATAAGCATATGTAAATACATACCGTGAATAATTTTTTTTCCATTTGTTCATTATGCAGATATTTTGAATGTTTTGGTACTAAATGGAAGCTGGTGTTTTATCGTCGTTAACATTGGTCAGTTAGAGACATCGGTAAATACCCAACGGAATCCCCCCCACCCCCCACCCCCAACCCATGACTTTAAAATAATAAACTCATTCATGCCACAAGCCAGTGTACCAATGTGAAGCCCAACCATGTAACAAGCATTGGAGCATGATGCCCTCCATAGCCAACCATGTAACAAACACCTGAGCATGATGCCCTTCATAGCCAACCATGTAACGAACACCTGAGCATGATGCCCTCCATAGCCAACCATGTAACAAACACCTGAGCATGATGCCCTCCATAGCCAACCATGTAACAAACACCTGAGCATGATGCCCTCCATAGCCAACTGAACACACAAACGATCCCTGATTATCCCCTTTCCTCGGAATTGAACAGCAATGTTGTATTGAATATTAATAATTAATCGTTGATATTTTAGGAACAAATTTCCAGCGACATGGCGCTGGATCAGCTGTTCCAGGCATGAGAGTTTCTGAAAGGCTGACTGATTTTAGGCAAGAACTTTTGAAAATGGAAGAAGAGATGAAATAATGTTGACCTTTTGTCTCAATAATCCTTCCAACTTTATCGACGCTAATCTGAGTTCCTGGCTAATCAGAGCTCCTGGCTAATCAGTGCTCCTGGCTAATCAGATCTCTTGGCTAATCAGAGCTCCTGGTTAATCAGAGCTCCTGGCTAATCAGAGCTCCTGGCTAATCAGAGCGCCTGGCTAATCAGAGCTCCTGGCTAATCAGAGCTCCTGTCTCAGAGCTCCTGTCTAATAAAAGCTCCTGTCTAATCAGTGATCCTGGCTAATCAGAGTTCCTGGCTAATCAGAGCGCCTGGCTAAAAAGAGTCAGCCTTCTATGATCTATCGGATGTAGAGCAACGGCGCTGCCAACAACGTTTCAGCGCTATCACTACAATAAAGATACGCCCAATTAAACATTACTGAACAGTTTAAAGTAACACTCTAAGGAATGAGGCTCTGTGCTCAGGAGACAGAACCAATAAAGGCTTTTTGTTGTAATGATACCCTGTATTTGCTTTTATTTGCTATCAACAATGCCAATAAAGACGAGCTTATGGCACCGGAATCTGTTGAATGAGCCTTTTTCTGCAGAATCTTTACTGTATCGGATGAATAAATTATTACATAATAACTGAAAATGATATATACATTGTATATTTGAGTCGGTGTATAGACTCTCAAGGACTCTCTTCGTGTGAGTTTTACACTAACGCAGACACGAAAACATTATATGGATACTTCAAAGTAGCAATGATACAGCTCGTTTCTTCGCACTGTGCGAAGAAACGAGTTGTATCGTTGCCACTTTGAAGTATCCTACAGCATGGTTTCTTATCACTAATTTGCAGTAATTCAAATAGAATTTGCTTTACAATAAGCCCAGCCTAGATTATTTCTGGAGCAGGTATGATAATATACAAGGTCGGCTAACTCTATAGGTGCCCAAATCGATCACATTAAAACTCGACACGTAAGCGTTACAAAAATGTAACACCAAATGACTACAAGTTATTAGTTAACGCACCAACCTACAAACGGACCGAACTCATGCCGGGAGGACAGCTCGGCTACCCAATGATGTGGGTGGGGGATTAGGTGCAAGCGGTGAAGGCGATGGAGGAGGATGGTGGGGCGAAGGAAGGCGGAGGAGGGAGAAGGCGGCGGTGGAGGAGAGGCCAGGTCCCTGCGGAGGGAAGGCGGTGAAGACCTACAAGCCGGTCTCAAATCAATAATTTGAATACGTAAAACAAATGAAATAATGCTTCCTAGCTCCACATTAACCTTGTTTCTCTTCTACTATATTAAATCTCAGAAACAAAAATGGGTTTGTGTGAGGCATTTCCCATTAACCTTCCTAGTGAAAGGGAAGTTGTAACTGGACAGTTAAAGTGAGAGACTGAGAAAAATTTAACTGACGGGGGTCTGATTCTATCGGTAATATTTTTTCATATAAACTGGGAAATTATTCACAACAATAATTCCTAACAATAATGCACTGTGGCAACTATTTTTATTTCTCCCCTAGTAACAACAAGTTGATTATTATTAACCCTTTCAGCAAGCATGTCAACTATTATTGAATTATGGTAGCACAAATAGTTGTCATTACTCACAATATTATTCAGACATATGGAAATAAGTTACATTTGCATTTTGAACGAATCTTTCTACACTAATCGAATATGTTTCATTTTATTCAAATGAGAGGAAATAGAGGCGAAACTCTTTCTTAAGAGAGACTTTTATTCGAGTGCGTTTCTTTTGTTGAGCAAATATCAGGCTCCAATCTTGAGTCGTTGGTCGAGCAACACTGAGAGAATTGCACGAAGAATTGACTCACAGCAACATAGTCACTGTGAGAGAATTGCACGAAGAATTGACTCACAGCAACATATATTACATTAGATTGAGTAGTAGTGAACACGTGAGACCTCGTGTAGATGTCACGGTAATGCCGGAATGAACTAAAGACGCTCTGTTAAGTTAGGTTAGACTAGGGTAGGCTTAGTTTGACAATGTTACTCCTTACGTTTACAGCTCGGTTTGCCTAGTCTTGACGGGAACCGCAACATTCCCCACGTTCAACTGTTCCGCAAACTTGGAAGTGCAGCTTTCCCTATTTCATTCTGTATGGGTATATTTTCCATTCAGTTAACGAACAGTCAGTTTATTACATGCGCTCTGAATTGAAAATTACAGCGTTTCTTTTTCTAAGTCATAAACATTAATGGTCACCGCGCATCGGCCACCGGGGCTCGAGTGCCCATCAGTTCAAGTAATTAAATACAGGTGTTACTGCACCATCTGCTCCCCATATTTTAGTGACCGATGGTGATGAATTTTATCAACTAAAATTGTCATTAAGAATTCTTCTCCCCTCTATTCATCTTCCCTCACCATCGTTTCCCATAAAACCACCCCTTCCCGTTACCATACCAGAACCTCCCTTATCATCCGATCCCCTACCAGCCCCTCCCCTTCCTCTACTCCCCTACCAGCCCATTCTCTTTCGGGTGCTCTCTCCCACCCCTCCCAGGTAAGAAGTCTACTCTTGCAGAAAAAAACGCTCGATTTCACCTCTCAGTTCCATCGCTCGAGTTCACCGCTCCATTTCATTGCTCAATTTATTGAATGGTAAATGAATGCTTCATTTTATCTCTCCATTTCACCGCTCAATTTTATCGCTCCATTCGCGGCTCCATTCACCGCTCCATTTCACTACTGAATTTCACCGCTCCATTTCAGCGCTCCATTCACCGCTTCATTTCGTCGTTCCATTATATACCACTCAACTGCATCGCTAAATTTATCTTTTCAATTCATCTTTTAATTTCATTGTTTCGTTTCATCTCTCCATTTCTCCGCTCAATTTCATCGATCCATCCGCGGCCTCATCCACAGCTCCATTTCACTGCTCATTTTCTCCGCTCCATTTCCCCGCTCCATTTCATCGCTCAATTATACCACTCCACTGAATCGCTAAATTTATCGCTTCATTCCATAGTTTCATTTCATTGCTTCATTTAATCTCTCAATTTCGCCGCTCAATTTTATCGCTCCATTCACCGCTCAATTTCACCGCTCTATTTTTGAGGGTGACATCGTATCCAGGAAAGACAAACGAACCCCCATCGCTTTCAAGTCCGCATCCCCCGCTTGTGCCCAGGGCGCCGCTTGTGTAATCCGTGGGAGATCATTTTTCAAGAGAGGCCAGGACGCATGTACGGCTGGGATTTGAAGCCCTTCGCCAACCCCACTGCATTTGATGGGACGGACTGTCTAGAAAATAATGTCGCTTTATTGATTCTAGGCTGGTAAGTGGATAAGGTATGATAATAAATACAGTTGTTCTACTAGAAAGTGTCATACAAATTTTTAGGATGTAACAATGATTATCATGAATAATTTAATCGACTGCATTTAGGTCAAATGAATTCAACAATGTAAGAAATATCTAGGCATGTAGCTACAAATAGTGAAATATGCTAAGTAAAGGGAGTAAAGAACTATTTCATTTTGTATTGATAGTATATTCCTCATGACAACTAAGTGACTGTTCAGTTATCCATCGTAAATGAGTATTTCGGTCGCAATTTATATTAATTAAACTGAAATGTTTTGTTTGGTCCTAGATCTTTGACGCCATTGCAGTGTTCAGGGTTTCTGCCGTGCTGACTGGGTCAGAGATGGTCCAATTGTATTCATACTTCGCAAACAAAAATACATTCGTTACTACAATCTCGAACCATGACTCAGGTTCGAGATTGTGTCGCTATTAAATTTGAATCTGAGTTTTAAAAATCATATGTACAATTCACGTTAATAAGAATCCAAAACTTCAAAATTATCTTATCAATGTTTTAATATTAGATCGAAATGATGTTGAACTGCCACCATTACAGCCCATGGCATTGGTTGGCATATTTACTGGGCTACCATTGCAACCCATGCTTCGGGTTCAGATTTGCCGAGCACTCATTACCACCCATGGCGCTGGTTGACACATCTATCGGGCCACCATTACCTCTTTCATGGTACTGGTTGATACATTTACCAGGCCACCAGTACATCACATGGTACTGGTTGATACATTTACCAGGCCATCATTACATCACATAGTACTGGTTGATATATTTACCAGGCCACCAGTATATCACATGGTACTGGTTGATACATTTACCAGGCCATTACATCACATGGTACTGGTTGATACATTTACCAGGCCACCATTACATTACATGGTACTGGTTGATACATTTACCAGGCCACCATTACATCACATGGTACTGGTTGATACATTTACCAGTCCATCATTACACCACATGGTACTGGCTGATACATTTACCAGGCCACCACTACATCTCATGTAACTGGTCGATAAATTTACCGGGCCACCAATACATCTCATAGTACTGGTTGATACATTTACTGGGCCACCTTTATTTATTTTTGGATGGGACCTAACATTAATCTCTACAATGATAAACTGGTGGTCATGCATTACGAAATTGATTGCAATTTATTACGCAACATATAAATACCATTGAAATGTGAACAAAAAAATGTCTTAGGGATGACGAGAAATTGGGCTCACGCTGCTTTATATATTTGGTAGCCATATTCGGCTGAAGCGAGCGAATCTTTGATCTTATTTATTCTAATTTGGGGAAGTATCGGCAGGATCTACTGTAAAGGTACCAGACTAGTTTTATTTCAAACCTGATCCTGTTACGAAGAAAAACAAACAGTGTAAACACTTCTAAAATTGAAATTTTCTAGCCTTGATTGTCTAAAACAAAATAATAATGATTTAAATTTATATTCACGAGCGTGTCTTGTTCTGCTGATAGAATTTCATTGTTTTTGGACATCAAAGTGGCTTCCAAGAATGCTCGAAGAGATTTTGCTTTCCCCAAGAGCAACTGTGTTTCGTCACAAGAAAAGGTAGGAAAAAGATGTCGAGCTGGGTTAGTTCAAATAGCCTTTGCGAAGCCATTCTGCCTCAGGAATCCAAGGAGCGTCTTAACATGAGAACCTTTGCAGGCCTTCGCCTGCCCGAGCGCGGCACCGAGATAAGATCCGACAACAAGAGAGACAGTTGAAGGAGTCAGGCAACTTTTTATCGGAAACCCGCGTGCACATCTTGAAGAAGCTTTAGAAAGAATAGACATAAGATATGAGGCAGATGGAAAATTTTGCGCAGACAGTCGAATTGGAAAGCTAACCGGCCTCATAAAATTCAGTTTATTTCGTCAGCAAACGTGCAAAAATGTCATTCTGCCCGTTAATATTGGTTGGCATTGCTCGAGTTACGGTTCGAGATTAATATATGGGTAGATGATAAAATCAATGTCCTGCAGCAGTCTCTTACTTGGCAAAATGATAGTTCTTTGGCCCCTGTGAATCCCCATGAAAATGTTCCCCCATAAGAAACACCACGAATCCAAAGTGATGGCTTGTGTAAGAAACATCGATTAAGTCCAGCTCGCTCAGTTAATAGAGAAGTGCAGATGAACCAAGTCTTGAAAGGACAGTTCGGCCTGCTGAGGAGAACGTCGCGACAAGACGACACCACTGGTTTCAGCAAGAGGGTGTCGGCTGTCGTGCCCTCGCTCCGTGCTTGGAAGTCCTTGCCGAGAAATTCAATGATCAAATGATATCCAAAAACACAGATTATCAATACGAATCATCAATGACCACAGCACTCACCGAATTCGTCTTCTTTGAACATTTCCTTCTAGAACGATGCCACTGAGCTCTCACAAATTTATCAGCCTCACACCATCAAAAATTTCAAGAAGTTTGTGGACGAATTCGCGTCAGAAACGTCTGATGACTGTCATAGGAAGATTGCGCGAAGGGCGAGCAAAAAAGCCGCGCTTCCCGTTCAAGCGTAGGGCAGTCACTTGAAACATTTGTTCTAAAATGTACATTTTATAATGCACTTCTGTCTGTTCGTTTGTTTAATCTATCAGGCTTGAAAGCTTTGTATTTTAAATGTGTTTACAAAGCGTTTACATAGCGTCAGGATCAAATTATGACTTTCTATGGATGCCCTATTAATCTAGTAGTAGTAGATTAGATTAGATTTTTGTTTAGGAAAACAAACAAAGATAGTCAACGAGGCTTTAGAAGTTCCCACACATACAGAAAAAGAAGGTTGTAAGGATGAAAAGAAGAGAGACCACAACTACCCTCACCACCATACTAGTTACTACCCTACTACTACCCGAGGCATTTCAGCCCCGGAGAAGGAAGGGTCGAGTGCCAGGGCAACAATTCAGGAACGGGGCGAACAAGATGAGAAGTGAAGAATTCAGGTTTCAGGCGGTCGATCGCATCTCATACGGTCGAGCAGAGACGGCCACACCCATATGCTCAGCGGACTTATACTTTTCTCGTTCGCATGCCTGTAGGCTTGCCCTAGAGGATGGGTCAGACGGACTCCAATTAGGTATTGAATCTACTTCGAAGGAGCATATGGGAATTAAATTTCGACATGTATGTGCACATTTAGTAGAACAGCACACCCAGTTGCCCGGGTAGTGGTCCTCCCCATGTGCTCAGAATATCTAGAGTCTAGGTAGGAATTTTCAAAAATGTCATGAAATTTTGACGAGTGCAAATATAAAAGAGCTCCACGTCCAGTTGTTTGAGAGAGATTCTTCCTAGTGTTCAGTAGAGTAAGTCTCTGAACACGTGATTGGTCCTACAAGAGCATTTCATGTGAGGCAAGAGATCAGTATTTACATTTTGAATTTAGACAATAGTCAAGGGGAACACAATGTTTTATATTTTGACGCATCGAGCGTAGAATATAATCCGAAAAAGAGCAAACATCGATTCTTAATTTTTGACATTTTCTAGAGCATCTATGGAAAGGAGGTTAGTATTCATACGTTGAGCGACTTCCTGCTGCACCAGGTCCTACCCGAATCTGTGCTACAGAAGAGAAAGCGGTTAGTTACCCACATTGTGCAAGGGAATATATTTCAAGGTGAGATGTCAGAGTGGCATCTCCAAGGATTGGTTTGCACTGGGTGCAATGAACAGATTCAATATGCTTAAGGTGAGATGCCAGAGGGACATCTTTATATAACAAATATTATTTCACTAGGTAACCGGTGCGTGCTGCCAAGCGAAGGCAGCACGAGTTGTTACAATTTTTGAAAATGGTTATTATTGCAGGTTCCTTGAAAGCTGACGCACTTCAAGGTGAGGCGTCAGAGTGACATCTCCTAGCAGAGAGTTGCTCGTGGCAACTCCTGAGTTTAGTTAGAAGAAACACGAGTATTTACAATTTTGAAAAGCTGGTATTATTGCAAGTTTTAGCCCAAGAATGACCCGAATATTTGTATTTGTAGTTGTGTCGCATCGATTTAAGTACGAGGAAACAAAGGTTTTCAGTTTTTTATCAATTATCGCAAGATTTGCTCCAAAAAGGGCATGAACAGTCATCGCATATTTTAGTCCAAAAAAGGCAAACAACATATATTTAAATTTTGAAATTAGCTCGGACACCTCTAGAGAATGGGTTAGTAGGTAAGTGTCTTTGCGCCACGCTGCCACAGGGTCTCTCCCGGATCTGTACTACAGGAGAGAGAGAAGATATTTAGTTCATTCAAAATGGATCGATTTAAAGGTGAGATGCCGGAGGGGCAGGTGCCAATAAGTGCACTAGTATTTCATATTTCAAGATGAAATGCCAGAAGGACATCTCTAAGATCTATTTATATATTCAACTGAGGGGCCTAAGGGGCTTTATATATTTTAAGTGAGATGACAGAGAGAATCTCCAAGAGATGTAACCGGCGCTGCTGATCTGGTATTACAAAAAAAAAGCTGCTCCGCTATTATGTAATATCAAGTCTTTTTCTTTTTTCTTTTTTTCCGCCTGACACGAAGGGAAGAAGAAAAGAAAAAGAGAGTAGTATCGTGTCGACAGTGTCTTACCATAGGAAGGTACTTACAGATTCAACAGATGGATGTTATCTCCATTTCTCATCTTTCTTTGCTCTCCCGACTGGGAGGGTAGAGAAGTAAGAAGAAAAATACTATCGTGTCGGCAAGGTCCCTCTGTGGGAAGATACTCATTGCCTCAACAATGTATGATATCTGTCGAATCTACGTCGTACCGTAGAGTTGAGCGAGCTCTCCTCCTGGTGCGGGTGGAATTTTCGCATATCATGGGGTAGGGGGGGGGGGATGAGGCACCATTGCAGCTCATCGGTAAGCGTCGCTGGGTCCCCGGCAGACTTCACCCGCACAAGTTCGTCGAATCTACGTCGTACCGTAGAGTTGAGTAACGCTCTCCTCCTGGTGAGTCGTTGTTGTGGACCATCGGCAAGCGCCGCTGATCAGCATCTATATCCATCTATCATTCCTCATTTTTCTTCATTCTTTTCTCTCCCGCAAGGGGGACAGAAAAGTGAAAAGAAAAATACCATCGTGTCAGCAAGGTCTCTCCGTAGGAAAATATTCATTGCCTCAACAATAGATGATATCTGTCGAATCTACGTCGTATCATAGAGTTGAGCAAAGGTCTTGTCCTGGTGCGGGTTCAATTTTCGAATATCATGGGGTGTGGTGGTGAGTCACCTGCAGACTTCACCCGCACTAGTTTGCAATTGTTGTCTATCTCTCCCCATCTTTCTCTTTTCTTTCCTATCACTACTATGTCCTTCGTTTTGCAGAGAAGTTACGGGAAATTTAACCAAGGTTACGATTAGCTATCTCGTAACTTTCTTCGACCTGCGCGTTCCATTTCATATCTTTTGAGATAAGGGCACCCAAGTCTCTCTGCTGGTCGACAATTTCAAGATCGCTTCCTGCCATAGTGTGGTTGAAGTTGGCATTGCAACACCCCATGTGCATAACTGTACATTTTGCAATATTGAAGGGCATCTGCCTTTCCGACAATTGGACGAGTTTTTCGAGATCTTGTTGAATCTTAACCCCTGTCTCTCTCCCTCCATGCTGCATGGCAGAGCTTCGTATCGTCGTAGATGAGGATTAGGATAGGACCCAGGAGACTGCACTGGGGCACCCCAGAGGTAACAAGGGCCCACTAGGACAAAACCTGGCCGATGCTGGCTCTTTACTTGCGTCCTGTTAGCCAGGCGCGCTGCCAGCGAACTACGTTGCTACCAATGCCGAGCTCAGAAACCTTGTGTGACAGTCTTCTGTGCGGCACCTTGTCGAAGGCTTTTTGGAAGTCTAGGCAGATGACACCCACTGCCTTGCCGAGGTCGTACACGTTGATCACTTCCTTGAAAAAGTCCAGCAGGCTCGTCATTCGGTGGAAGCCGTGTTGAGTGTCGTGAATGAGTCCGTTGTCTTCCAGGTGATCGACGAGAAGATTTCGTATCAATCGCTTGGTGATTTTGCGCACGATCGACGTCAAGCTGATCGGTGGATAGTTGCTGGGTGGTTGTTGGTCACCTTTCTTGAAGATTGCCGTAACGTTAGCAACTCTCCAGTTCAGTCATCGGTAAGTCAAAGATGTGGATTAGGGAATCCGTCAATTGTTCTCGAGTTTCCTTGAAAACTCTTGAGCGGTGTCCATCGGGACCGATCGATTTGTAAATGTCCAGTCCCTCAAGTTGTTTGAAAACTTCCTCGCTTGTGAACGCAATGTCGTTGAGGCTGACTTCCCCAGCGTAAACAGTATCTTGTTCGTAGCCGGGGCCCTCAACTGTGAACACTGAACAGAAGAAGCTATTCAGGACAGTGGACATGTCCGCAGGTGACGTTCTGAGGACACCATCTTCATGCATTAGCGGACCAACTGAGTCCCTAGCAATTCTACGATCGTTGACATAGCGATAGAAATCCTTTAGGTTCTTTTTGGTGTTATCCGCAATATTTTTTTCTTTCGTGCGCTTAGAGGATCGGACTAGTCTAGGGGCTGTCCTACACGCCAGGCGGTGCAGATCTGCCGCCTTTGCGGTGTTATCCCTCAGTCGTCGCGCATTTAGTTGATCGCGACGATTCAAGGCTCTTGCAACTTCGACGTTCCACCAAGGGGGCCTGATCTTTTCAGCGGGATCAAGTGTCTCAAGGGTATACATCGGTCGCTGGCCTCGCGAACTCTCCCATTGAGGATGCGGCAGCAAGCGTCCACCGTACCTTCTCCGAGTTGTTCGATTAAGTTAGGTGCACTTGGTTGTTCTCTCATCCCCTGGAAGTCTGCTCGCGCAAAATTGGGGCGGCGTATGGCTCCCTTGGGGGCTGGATGGGGCACTTTGGAGGTGAATTCTACCGCGTTGTGGTCAGCACCTTCCAGTTTGTTGCCAACTAGGATGTTGCCCACCAAGCGCTCCTCAGTTGACATGACTAGGTCCAGTATGTTGTTCCCTCCGGGTTGGTTCACGAACATACTGGGTCTTGCCCTTATCGGCGATAAACTCCGTTAGTTCATGGTTGGGTCCTGTGAAGTTTGGCTCACCCAATCAATGTACGGGAGATTGGAATCACCGAAGATGATAGTCTCGTGAATATTTGAAATTATTTCATCCAGTTGCTCATAGAGCTGGGCGTCTTGTTTCGCAAACGTGTGACTGTTGCGGTACACCAATGCCAGCTTCAGTGTCGCATGGGCCACTTTGATTTCTGCGTTTAGTATTTCGCGAGAAACTGTGGCGAGCATTACTTTGAGAAATGGATGCAGTATTTCCTTCATGTACAGCACGGACCGCCCCCTCGTTTACTAGGGGTGGGTTTGTCCACGCTGAACATTTTGTAGCCTGGTAGCATTATCTCTGCTGCCCGGTTTCTACTCTGTAGATCGAGTCGTGTTTCGTTTATGCCAATTACATCAAAGGAGTACAGGGTCGCCAGTCCCTTCAGTTCGTCAAACTTAAGGGCACTGGCAACAACTACTACTCAGTAGTAGTAGTGGTAGGCCTGGGACGGGCTGATGAGTCCATTCTAGAAGTACTTCAAAATTTAATTTGTAGCACATCTAGCCCAGCCTAGATGAGATGCCCATCGTTCATGGGCTGCCGGATGTTTAAGGCCCCGACAGAGGTTGTTGTCACCTTGGTGGTAATAGTCCTAACGTCACACTTTCTTTGTGGGGGTGGTCAAAGAGGCCTCGGGGCTATCTCTAGTAAGCCCATATAGGTATTTGGAGGTTTCTATTAACTGCCCTCTGAGTCGTCTTCTTTCAAGTGATATCAGTTTAATTTCGTCGAATCTTTGCGGCTATGTCTTATTTTTGAGTTCCGGAATCATTTTTGTGGCTCGGTGCTGCACACGTTCCATTTTGTTCATTTCCCCTCTTAGGGGAGGGGACCAAAATTGTACTGCAAATTCCATTTGAGGCTTGACGAGTGAAGTATGTAATGGAAGCACTATGTCCCTAGAATTGTAGTGAAAATTTCTGGAAATAAAGCAAAGGACTCTATTGCCTTTCTTGTAGCTAGCTTCCCCTTGGTTTTCCACTAGGTCGACTTCAGTCATATACTGGTCCGTCATGACGAAAGCAGAATTTAGATTATGTGATCCAACGTGCATAAAGTGCATTTTTCAACGCTGAAGTTCATTTGCCACTTATCAGACCCGTCCATTGGTTTATTAAAATTCTTTTGGATAATTATGCGATCCTGCTCACAGTGCGCTTTATGGCAAAGTTTAGTGTCGTCAGCAATTTTTGTTAGCTTGCTGACGATGTCGGTGTCCAGGTCATTAATATAAATCATAAAGAGAAGGGGCCCAAGAACACTGCCCTGGGGTACTCCTGAAGTTACCGCAGCCCACTAACTTTTCTCTTGGCCGACACAGACCCGTTGTTTGCGGCCTGTGAGCCATTTTCAGAGCCACCTGGCCACGTTTCCAGTTATGCCAAGCGCTTCCATTTTTTCAGTAGGCGTTCGTGGGGGACCTTATCAAACGCTTTTTGAAAGTCAAGATAGATAAGGTCGACAGCTTTGGTTTCATCATATATCTCTGTGACCTTGTTGAAAAAATCCATGAGATTGGTCAGGCAGCTAAGTTTACTTTTGAAGCCGTGTTGGGTTTCCTTGATCAGGTGGTTTCTTTCGAAGTGATGTGTTATACCTGTTTTTATCAACCTTTCAATTGTTTTGAAATCCTTTAAATGGAATCCTCTGGAAATCCTTTTAACAATTAGCGTGCCAGCTGTAAAATGGAAATATGCTCACGTATATGTACCTGCCCTGTCATATCAAACGTGAATGTTTTGACACTAAAGTCCTTCATATGTATACCTGCCCTGCCATATCACACATTTGCATTAAATACCTATTTACTAACAAATAATGTTTATGGAATTAACGAGGCTTCTCGCTCGTTTACGAATTGCTTGCAAGGAGTTAATGTTAGTAATTTGAGATACCGTACTATATAAGAAACAATCCCTCAATTTAACGCGTTGTGTCTTCCAACAGCAACCATCGCAAGACCATTTCACCGCTTTTGCCCAGTAATTAATCTTCCATGCAATTTTCTGCTGCGAAAAGCAGTTCATTTGGAACTGTCGCAATTCTTTTAGCAAATTCTAGGCAATCCGTTTCAATCTAATCCTGACTGGGATTCCTGCCTGCTATTTCTTGAATTGTATGCGTTCACGCTATTTTGGATCTAACGCTAACGCAAATTGAGTGACTGAACCGTCTAAAGTCGTTATGCATTTTTTACCAAGCATCTCAGTATAAAAGATGTTTTGGGACCATACTTCTGAATATATCATTTCCAATTGAAAAGCACGTGAACAAGTGTAATGATTTTCTGTATGCATACTGCTTTATATTGTTTAGTTTTAGCGCCTTTCACAGTGCCCACGAGAGGGCGGCTCTGTCCACTGTCAGTGCACAAACACAGAGGTTACTAATAACCGTCGGTTCGTCATCAGGGTTAGACCAGCTGTCATCAACCTCTGATCTGCACTCCTAAACAGGAAGGCAAACGATTGTGAGGCCTCATTGCAGAAGACTAAGGAAATAGTCTTCCTCGAACGTACAACAAAGAACAAATGAGTGGAGCGTTTATTTTAATACTTGAATTATGATAATCAACTGTTTAATAGCTCCTTCTGTTTTGCTACATGCGCTCTCAGCAGTTATGCGCTCTCAGCAGTTATGCGCTCTCAGCAGTTATGCGCTCTTAGCAGTTATGCGCTCTCAGCAGTTATGCACCCTCAGCAGTTTTGCGATCTCAGCAGTTATGCGCTCTCAGCAGTTATGCGCTCTCAGCAGTTA
>SDVV010007740.1:0-17593 GCA_016164225.1 Gammarus roeselii | reverse complement strand
AGTTGACTTCGGTAATGAGGTGAAACAGACGAATAAATATTGATATCGCTTGCAATATTCGTACCTGTGACTGTATGCAGGGGTTTACGATGTAAGATGTTCCAGTCGCCTTGGACCAGGCGTCCTGAGTTCAAGTCGAAGTGTAGAGGCATGTAATTGTGTATGCATTCATTGTAAGTGTCGTGCATGTCTTGTTATCAGCGCACTGTTATGAATGGTTAGAAGCTTGATCAAATCATAGAATAGTCTGCGGCAAAAAGTGACGTCACTTTTTTTCCAGTGCCTCGTAGAGAACGAAACCATTTTATTACGAGTTTGTATCGAGAGCCTTTATTGCTGCCGAGTGTGAACATATTTCGGGTGCCTTTCCATTAGAAAGTCACCGCAAATACATTAGAGAAATAAAAATTTAGGTTATTCTTGTAAGCTGAGCCAAAATTAACAAAATAATTCAGTACCACCTCTTCATACAAAACATTTTCGTTACCTACGAGGTAAACGTTGCTGCCCTGTTTTTTTTTTCTGATGTCACAGCTACATTGCCCCCAGCGCCATCTGGCAGTTGCATGCTTTAAACAGACAAATTTTGTGGACCAGTTTTTTTATGCATCCATCAGCCTTTGGATGAGCTGGCGAGACTAAGCGAAATATTGTAGGCCTATTTCAATTTAATGTTTGGGTATGGCTAACAAACTATTATTATTACGCCTATAGTATTATGTCGCCAAAGATCTTAGTTGAATAAATATAATACTTTTCAGACTTTCCCTGTGTAAATTGAATAATACTTGATGCATACCCGATAGATAATCCTGCTTAAGAAGGTGCATCAAGACACCCTTCCAGAGCCTAGCGTCCATGTCCGCCGTGCAAGGACAGACAGTAAGAGTGAATTTTCAGGTCATGTACAATCTGTTTTGTTTTGTGGAATATATGCTCCAAATACCATCAAATACTGAATGTATATTTTTATAAGACGTGAATCATTGTTAAAATCTTCATTTTTTCACATAACGAGTTAATAAAGTTCTATAACAACGTATTGGTGTTCATTTTAACCAGACAACACCCCTTGCTGTGATTGTTCTATCATTTACACCAGAACAGTGCGCCTGACCTGCTGTGCCAGAGCTAACATCATCCCCTTACTGCGCTTGTTCTATCAGCTACACCAGAACAGTGCGCCTGACCTGCTGTGCCAGAGCTAACATCATCCCCTTACTGCGTTTGTTCTATCATCTACACCAGAACAGTGCGCCTGACCTGCTGTGCCAGAGCTAACATCATCCCCTTACTGCACTTCTTTTAACCCCTGCTCTAGCACCAATGCCAGCCACACACTGCGCTTCATCTACCAACTTCACCAGAACCACCGCCATGCTTTAGCGCGCTCGTTTGATCCCTGGCACCAGAACCAGCACCATGCCATAGTGCGCTCGTTTGATCCCTGGCACCTAAACCACCACCATGCTTTAGCGCGCTCGTTTGATCCCTGGCACCAGAACCACCACCATGCTTTAGCGCGTTCGTTTGATCCATGGCACCAGAACAAACACCACGCTTTAGCGCGCTCGTTTGATCCGTGGCACCAAAACCACCACTATGCTTTAGCGCGTTCGTTTGATCCATGGCACCAGAACAAACACCACGCTTTAGCGCGCTCGTTTCATCCATGGCACCAGAACAAACACCATGCTTTAGCGCGCTCGTTTGATCCATGGCACCAGAACAAACACCGCGCTTTAGCGCACTCGTTTGATCCCTGGCACCAGAACAAACACCAAGCTTTAGCGCACTCGTTTGATCCCTGGCACCAGAACAAGCACCAAGCTTTAGCGCACTCGTTTGATCCCTGGCACCAGAACAAGCACCAAGCTTTAGCGCACTCGTTTGATCCATGGCACCAGAACAAACACCACGCTTTAGTGCACTCGTTTAATCCCTAGCACCAGAACAAACACCAAGCTTTAGCGCACTCGTTTGATCCCTGGCACCAGAACCACCGCCACGCTTTAGCGCGTTGGTTTGATCCTCTCGGTGTTCATGTAGTCGAGCAATGGTTCGAATGTACCAACCACTGATAACAATAGTTTTTATTTATTAAGTAAGTTTCCCAGTTCACAAAAATTTAGTGATGTGACCATATCTTAAATTTTATTTGAAATATCGTTCCGGAGCCCTGCAATTCGCATTACCATTTTTGTGAGCAACGCAACGCCATTTTATTTGTATAATTGTCACTATACCATTATTTTGAAGTAGCGACATATTATGCGTGAAGAGGTTAGCATAAATACTGCCTAGCTTACAGCTCGTAGTTAGCAGAATGGAAGCAACTATGATAATGATGCCGTGGAGCTGCAAATTGCGGGTTCCTCTTATGTGAACAAAAAAAAACAATAATGCAGGCATTATATACGAAATGTTACCAGTCCAGTCTCGACAGGTGTGTCAACTCCAAGCCCTTTAGATGTGTCAACTGCAGTCCCGTCAGGTGTGTTGACTCCAGTCCCGACAGGTGTGTCAACTCCAGGCCCTTCAGATGTGACTCTAGTCCCACCAGATGTGTTGACTTCAGTCTCACCAGATGTGTTGACTCTAGTCCCGCCAGATGTGTTGACTCTAGTCCCGCCAGATGTGTTGACTCCAGTCCTGTCAGATGAGTTGACTCCAGTTCCGTCAAATGTGTCGCGTCCAGTCCCATCAGATGTGTTGACTCCAGTCCTGTCAGATGTGTTGACTCCAATCCTATCAGGTGTGTTGACTCCAGTCCCGTCAGATGTGTCGCCTCCAGTCCCATCAGATGTGTTGACTCCAGTCTTGTCAGATGTGTTGACTCCAGTCGCCTCAGATGTGTCGACTCCAGTCCCGTCAGATGTGTCGACTCCAGTTCCGTCAGATGTGTCGAATCCAATCCCGTCAGATATGTTGACTCCAATCCCGCCAGATGTGTCGACTTCAGTCCCGCCAGATGTGTTGACTCCAGTCTCGTCAGATGTGTTGAACCCAGTCCCGTCAGATGTGTTGACTCCAGTCCCGTCAGATGTGTTGACTCCAGTCCCGCCAGATGTGTCGACTCCAGTCCCGTCAGATGTGTCGACTCCAGTCCCGTCAGATGTGTTGACTCCAGTCTCGTCAGATGTGTTGACTTCAACCCCGTCAGATGTGTTGACTCCAGTCTCGTCAGATGTGTTGACTTCAACCCCGTCAGATGTGTTGACCCCAGTCCCGTCAGATGTGTCGACTCCAGTCCCGCCAGATGTGTCAACTCCAGTCCCGCCAGATGTGTCGACTCCAGTCTCGCTCGCCAGATGTGTTGTCTATAGTCCGCCAGATGCGTTGACTCCAGTCCCGTCAGATGTGTCGACTCCAGTCCCGCAGATGTGTTTACTCCAGTCCCGTCAGATGTGTTGACTCTAGTCCTGCCAGATGTGTCAACTCCAGTCCCGCCAGATGTGTCGACTCCAGTCTCGCCAGATGTGTCGACTCTAGTCCAACCAGATGTGTTGACTCCAGTCGCGCCAGGTGTGTTGCCTCCAGTCCTATCAGATGTGTTGACTCCAGTCACGTCAGATGTGTTGACTCCAGTCCCGTAAGATGTGTTGACTCCAGTCCGTCAGATGTGTGGACCCCAGTCCCGTCAGATGTGTCGACTCCGGTCCCGCCAGATATGTTGACTCCAGTCATGCCAGATGTGTTGACTCCAGTCCCGTCAGGTGTGTTGAACCCAGTCCCGTCAGATGTGTTGACTCCAGTCCCGTCAGATGTGTTGACTCCAGTCCCGCCAAATGTGTCGACTCCAGTCCCGTCAAATGTGTCGACTCCAGTCCCGTCAGATTTGTCGACTCCAGATTCCGCCAGATGTGTTGACTCTAGTCCCGCCAGATCTGTTGACTCCAGTAGCGTCAGATGTATCGACTCCAGTCCCACCAGATGTGTTGACTCCAGTCCCGTCAGATGTGTTCACACCAGTCCCGCCAGATGTGTTGATTCCAGTCCCACCAGATGTGTCGACTCCAGTCCCGTCAGATGTGTCGTCTCCAGTCCGCCAGATGTGTTGAATCCAGTCGCGTCAGATGTGTTGACTCCGGTCCCGTCAGATGTGTTGAGCCCAGTCCCGTCAGATGTGTTGACTCCAGTCCCGTCAGATATGTTGACTCCAGTCCCGCCAGATGTGTTGACTCCAGTCGCGTCAGATGTGTTGACTCTTGTCCCGCCAGATGTGTTGACTCCAGTCCCGCCAGATGTGTTGACTCCAGTTCCGCCAGATGTGCTGACTCCAGTCCCACAAGATGTGTCGACTCCGGTTCCGTCAGATGTGTTGACTCCAGTCCCGTCAGATGTGTTGAACCCAGTCCCGTCAAATGTGTTGACTCCAGTCCCGTCAGATGTGTTGACTCCAGTCCCGCCAAATGTGTCGACTCCAGTCCCGCCAGATGTGTGGAACCCAGTCCCGTCAGATGTGTTGACTCCAGTCCCGTCAGATGTGTTTACTCCATTCCCGCCAAATGTGTCGACTCCAGTCCCGTCAAATGTGTCGACTCCAGTCCCGTCAGATTTGTCGACTCCAGATTCCGCCAGATGTGTTGACTCTAGTCCCGCCAGATCTGTCGACTCCAGTCCCGTCAGATGTATCGACTCCAGTCCCGCCAGATGTGTTGACTCCAGTCCCGTCAGATGTGTTCACTCCGGTCCCGCCAGATGTGTTGATTCCAGTCCCGCCAGATGTGTCGACTCCAGTCCCGTCAGATGTGTCGACTCGAATCCCGCCAGATGTGTCGACTCCAATCCCGTCAGATGTGTCGTCTAGAGTCCCGCCAGATGTGTTGACTCTAGTCCCGCCAGATGTGTTGACTCCAGTCCCGCCAGATGTGTTGACTCCAGTCCCGCCAGATGTGCTGACTCCAGTCCCGCAAGATGTGTCGACTCCAGTCCCGTCAGATGTGTTGACTCCAGTCATGTCAAATACCTCAATTCAAATTTGGTCAGATACATCATCCCCTTGCGTCTTAACCAACCAACGGAGGAACTCACAAAGACTCGCGTCAGAGCTTCGGCAGTGATGAATCCCTTGATATAATCTACTCCCTATCACTTCTGAGCACGTTGTCTCCTACATTTGTTGCTACTTCCGTATTGTAGCCCAAGAGCACGATTTTGTTCCCAGAAACACTTCGTGTTGAATCACAACTCGAGTTTGTTATTGTGTTGTGAGGCAACCACAGAACCCCTGTTGTTGCATCACAACTGCAGTTTGTCCTCGAGATCCCAATTGTAGCCTCACAACAGGAGAACGCCCTTTCAAGCCCTTGTTCTAGTATCACGACACGATTTTGTCCTCGAGACACTATGTAGTTCCGTACACCGCGAGTTTGTTCACTAGAGCTCTTGCATGTCGTCTCCTAACGCCTGGTGCCGCCACCTGGCAATAAAACTCTATAACAAGAACAGGAGCAAAAGCAAAAAGTTCCTAATGCTGTTCATAATTTTATACTATTTTGTATTTTCATCTGCGGGGAAACTCACTAAAACTCACGACAGAACTCCGGTGGAGACCATTCCGGTGGTGACCATCCCAAACGTGTGCTGTGAGAATTTCACTTCACCAACATACGAAAACTCCAAGTCCTTAATGATGTAAAAATAATAGGTTACCACTTTTACTCACTCAACGGTCATTTGCACAACCACGGTATCAAATTTTCAGACACTATTGCTACTATCGAAAGTAAAACGATCAACCTCCAACATCAAAAACAATAGAACGATTTTTCAAAACGACTCAATAGGACAAAGTTATAAATTGCATCAATCATGACGACCTTTTTCGAGGAGTCATATGAGAAGGTATTATGAAAAGGTAGATGTTATGATCGATTTCTACATAATCATCACTGCTCGTAACAAACGCTGATTCAAATTGGTCGTTCCATCACCTTTACCGCAAAAATATCAGTAGTCGTGACCCAGGAATGAAACGCGTCGCATGTTTCGAGATCCTTCTGGCTCTGGCCAACAGCATTAGTCTCTCCGATGAGGAATCTTGGTTCCCCATTAGAGGAAACACGGTCTATATGTGTGACACAGATTATGTGTAACATGTGTTAGATACCGAAAAAAAAATCTAAAATTGTATTGTATTTAAGTTCAATAAATCTAAACCGATTGCAACGACAAATCAGGATATTTGACCTAAATGACGCTTCTGACTTGATTGTTCCTACCTTTCAAAAAATTGGTCCAATCAAGCACTGCATCGTTCGCTCATAATCAGATGCATGTACTGATAGCAGCACGTTGTTTAGATAGTCAGTGACCATACTTGTGATCGAACTATGGATCCACTATAGCGAGCTATGCGACCTCTTTACGACTGCACGTCCTGAAAGACGTGATCGACTGATCCTATGATCCATCGTCGCGAACAATGCGACCTCTTTGCAGCTGCACGTCCGGAAAGACGTGATCGACTGATCCTATGATCCATCATCGCGATGAATGCTACCTCTTTGCAACTGCACGTCCGGAAAGACGTGATCGATTGATCCTATGATCCATCATCGCGATGAATGCTACCTCTTTGCAACTGTACGTCCGGAAAGACGTGATCGACTGATCCTATGATCCATCATCGAGAACAATGCGACCTCTTTGCAGCTGCACGTCCTGAAAGACGCGATCGATTGATCCTATGATCCATCATCGAGAACAATGCGACCAATTTACGACCGCATCAAACATCGACCATCGCAAGAGAAGTATAGGAGACAATGAGCTAGTCAAGTGCATGGCAGTAACAGCTCGGTCAAACATCGTCGACAGATCGTCTGCAATCATGCAGCCTTCGTGAAAAACATCTGAACGGACCGACCGAAATACCTTAATATTTACTTGAATTCGTCCAAGTGTCCCCATCATCAACTCCTGTACAAGATCCCATTGGATTGACATGTGGCAATGAAGCGGACAGAAAATACGTCAGTCCAACCCTCAGTTGGAGAATGGGACGCCAAGTTTTCTAGCAGGGAAGACCAAATATTCATCAACCACTTGTGCACAGGACATTCATGAAAAACTCACAACCATCTAACTGACGCAGACATGGGACCGTTCGCACTACCGTGTCCTTTGTGCTACTAAGCAGCAATCAACGTGTAGCACTTTCTAATAGTGTGCAACGCACTTGCGGCTGTTAGACGAAAAAAATACATCACTTTCGGCAAAAAAACAGCCTCTACACAAGAGTGTAATTTGGCAAATAGCACTACAAACGAAATCATCCTTTCACTCTTCAATGTACATGGGCTTATAATTCAAGAACACAGAAGTGAGGACCTACTTGAAGTGCTACGGATAAATCCTTCGATTCCGTTATAAAATATGATAAAAAAAGAGGAAACGATTAATAATATTTCCCGTATGCACGAGCGTGTATACATGCAACATATAGGGAAAATTAGAATTACAATTCCGATGAAGTTGCTGTTTCCGCACATAGTGAAGTGCAAAACCTAGCAAAATTTATTAAATTCGCGCAGAGGAGCTCACCAAGGCTCATGGCAGAACCCCGGGGAGATGAGCCCTTAATCTAATCTAATCAAATCAGCCAAGTGTCGTACAAGTTTGCTTGCGGCTGCTGCTTTCTGGAAGTATTTTTTAAATAGTCAAATATACTGGATATTCTAGGTAATTTGATTTATCAACATGGATACGCGTCATTATTAAATTACGGAAGAGGCGTAGTACTCCATTGAGAATGCTCAGTATGATAGTATTAGTAGCACTAGGTATAGAACGAGCCAAAGAGTCCATTCTAGCAGTATTCAAAAATTGAATTTGCAGTACAACTAGCCCAGCTTAGATGAGGTGCCCATCGTTCATGGGCTGCCGGATGCTGAAGACTCCAACAGAAGTTGTTCCCACCTTGACGGCATAGTCCTAACGACACATTTTCTTAGTAAGGGGGTGGATTTGTCCCCCAGTGTTTGTCGAGGCTGTTTTTAAAGGTGTTTACGTTGTTACTGTTAACCACATCATGTGGTAAACGGTTTCAATTTGTTGGTATTTTGTTTGGAAATAAATTCTCGGCTACTGATTTTCTGAATTGTTTCAGCAGTTTTTGTCCATGATTTCTGTTCCTTGGGTTAAAATCTCGGTCTAGTAATTACGTGTCAATTGATATTGCTTAAATATTCCATCTGTACATAATGTATAGGGTGAAACATTTGAAAACAAATTAAAAGTGTGCTTAATGCTGATTAGATAATTAACCTAGTTGATTTATTAATCTCATATACCAAGGTACTCATTGTTTGTCAGAGGATGTCACACTTTCAGGCAGGTACAAGTTATGTTTACACCTACAATTACCTAAGTAGCTATGCAGCGTATAGTTCTTATAGAGTCAGTGTCATGATAGGACATTTTCATCTATCGAAAGATTGATATTCATCTTCAATCAATGTGATCTCGTTTTTATTTATCAGTTACTCAGCTAAATATACATTTTTTAGTTATTGTTTCTGATAAATTCCATATTTATTACAATTTATAACGTCAAAAACTAGTCACGATCAGCACAGATCAGCAAGCTGGCTCAAATCAGTACAGATAAATATCACTGCTGAAAGTTCAAAGCTCATCAGCTGTCCTTGTTTTCATTCGTGAGCCGATTCATTGAACTGTCCTTGTTTTCATTGGTGAGCCGATTCATTGGATACCAGACACCATTTTATAACCAATAGCCGATCAGGTAAAATTTTTGCCAGCCGCTTGTACAGATGTTCAATTCAATCCATTCACAATACACAATACCGGGCTCATAACATTTCAGCACAGGGTTAAAAAAATAGTATATGTATGTGTAGTACACCGATGAAGGAACAAGTTTTTCTGTCGGAACATGAACCCTTCTTCATCAGCAGATATCTACTTGCAAGCTGTTGGGGCTCTGTATTTAACAAAAAATCTAAGTTAGCGTAAATATGTATAAAGAGACAGTTCCATGCTCATACAATCTTACGACATAACGTAGATGCAAGCAAAATATAGATCTAGTGCAAATTTGGAGAATGAATGGACACACGGTATTTGAGGCATCACCTCCTGTTGGTTTGTGACGTCATTAGCCAATTTCCCAAGAAAATGTTAAGGAAATGTCATAAACCGTCTACTTCACGAGGTGACGTCTCAAGATCAGTTTGACCAAACATTATCAAATTTCCCCAGTTTCTATGTTGCATATAACAGCAGCAGTAATAACGACGTCTGGCAATTGTTTAGGGTAGGGTGGGGGTCTCCCTGGCCAAGAGTTGCTTGCGCCTCTGGAAAAAAGGGTGGGAGTAGGGGTGACAAGTGACGGTCGGAGGTCTTGTGGCCAGTTCCCTAATGGACTGGAGGATGCTGATACACAGTAGAGATGTTAATTATATAGCTAAAGTGAATGATAATATATTTTGTTATTATATGGTTGTATTATATATTTAATTGAGGGGATGGCGAGTTGCTATCTATCTTGTTATCAGATTTGACTGTTTAGTGTTTTATCTTTGAGACGTTATCAATTATGTCATACCATATTGATGATCAGAGCTTTAGGTGTTGGTAGAAAATTTGCATGGCTATTTTATTTTATTTTTACTGACGCATTTTTATACTGTCTGTGTCTTCTTTTTGGGCTTTGTACTGTAGAATTACGATTGTCATTGGCTTAGTTACGTTTATTCATTGAAAGAGATAGTGCAGGTCTATCGCGATGTATCACACTTGATTTGATGGGTTTCTTGATTCACTTCCTAGAATTAGTAAGCTTACTTACAGTTCTTTGTTCTTGTTTTTCTCGAGATGTTGAGTGGCGATTTGAAAGGGGTCCCATGGTTCTCTATGCGTCCCGTGGAATCCTGTCTGCCAGTTATTCGTGTTCATCTATTTTCCGTCCATCTTGTCCAAGGGAGTTTGTCCTCGGATGCGGCTGTCCTTTCGCCCTGCCAGGATTGACAGACTGCCGTGCTGGCAGGTAAAGGATCTGGTGCTGCCTTTCCGTGGTTGTTGCGCGGGTGACTGCCGATACGACCCTGTGCGTTTGCGGTTGTCCGAACGCTCTGTCAGGCTTCGGGCAGGTAGGCTGGCTCGTGTCTTTGGTCGCCCGCCTGCTGTGATGGTGCTTTTGGTAGCATGTGGCTGCGAGAGAGGTGGCATGGTGTCGAGTGTCTCATGAAGGCGTGTGTACGGGGGCTGAAGCATTTTGTTTTGAAGTGTGAAGTGATGGTTTTAATTTACAAGACAAATGTTTTGCTTCAATCCCTCACCGCTGAACCACCAATGTAATGGTAAAAGCTTTTCAGGTTGATATAATCGGGTAGAATGCATGGTGTGAATGATTAAGAAGTGTTTTTAAAATATTCTTTTTAGAATTGAATTTGAACAAAGTAACATGACAACAGTTGAACTCGCCCTGTTGCATTAAACATTTATCGTACTATAACGGACACAACGAAACAAAAGTGTAAAAGTACAGCAAAAATAAATGTAGTATAAGTGTGACGAAAGGTGTTGACGGAAAAACCCACCCTCCACCCGACGGATCAGCTAATGGAATGATCTGAGATTTGTACTTCAGACCACGCCGCTCTTCTAACTGAGCTGGAGGCCATTTTATTCTCGTTTAAATACTCGGCGGGTGCCTGTTAAAGTACGCCTGACACAAGCCAAGCTAGGCCAGCAGAAAATGTGAGCAAGGGTGCAGCATTTGTGCTTCTAAACCGCAACTCAAATGATATCTACAGCCACAAAAAGTTTTCTACAAGCCTATAAATTCGTATGAACGGGATGATCGACACACTGGACCTAATCACTATCTTTTAACACAAAATAAATGAAGCGAAATGACGACTGTTATAACAGTAGAAAATTTGAATGACTACTTGTTGTTATGAATGAAACAGGTTTGAATGTCCACTGTTGGGTTTTGACTGTAAAATTATGATGTCCATAGGATTAGTTCACTTTATTTGTTGAACGAGTTGTATTAATATAGGTTTCAGGTCCATAGGATTAGTTCACTTTATTTATTGTACGAGTTTTATTAATATAGGTTTTAGGTCCATAGGATTAGTTCACTTTATTTGTTGTACTAGCTGTATTAATAAAGGTTTCAGGTTTTCTTGGGTTATTTACATTGGATATTGGATAGGCTATGTATGAGTCTGGAAGGATATCTCGGTTTAAAAGTAGTAGGTTTGGGCCTCGGTATAAAATGTTGTGAGTTCTTCTTCCGTATGACAGGAGCTTATTACACGGTTTTTATCTTTGCTGTAGCGGTTTTAGTGTAGGAGAGTGGTTTTCAAGAATTAGCACACTTTATTTATTGCAAGTTCTATGCCCCCATACTAAAATTCCAGCAGGCATTTTCTACAATTTTAGGTATTTCAAATAATATATTTGACCATGCTTGTGGAATTATCTCAAACACAAGAATAGACGGAGAACCAACTGGGTTTACGCAAGTTTCGTTCCACATCCCATTTTGGTGCCATGTTATTCGTCCAGTGCAGTCCCTTATCAATTCATTAACCGTGTTAGACACCTACCTCATCATAATCAATCAGGTAGTAGGCTCTAGGCGCAGTCTCCTTGCAGTATCGACATTCCTTGTTTATATTTTATTTTGTATAACTGTTTAATATTTAACAAAATTCATGTCACATTTAAACAGGGAAACTTGAAAAAAAAATCCACACATTATGTGGCTGTGCACTCACTATCTGCTCTGAAAGGGAACCTTGTTCTAACATTCACACATGGTCGCGGTACTCAATTACAAATTACGATGAACCCTATATTTGAGTGATAAGTTTAGCTGTCAATATTTAGCATCTTGGTCATTCTAAATTATTGTACTGCTATTTTGGGAATTCAGTGGCATGTCTGGTGCCTTGCCGTTGTTGCCTGATTGTGCGCTTAGGCTACAATGCAGAAGTAGCAACAAATGTAGGAGACAAAGTGCTCAGAAGTGATAGAGAGGAGATCATATTAAGGGATTCATCTCTACCAAAGCTCTGACGCGAGTCTTTGTGAGTTCCTCCGTAGGTCGGTTAAGACGCAAGGGGATGATGTATCTGACCAAATTTGAGTTGAGGTAATTGGCGGTACTGGAGTCAACACATCTGAGGCGACTGGAGTCGAAACATCTGGCGGTACTGGAGTCAACACATCTGAGGCGACTGGAGTCGAAACATCTGGCGGGACTGGAGTAAACACATCTGGCGGGACTGGAGTCAACACATCTGGCGAGACTGGAGTCAACACATCTTGCGGGACTGGAGTCGACACATCTTGCGGGACTGGAGACAACACATCTGGTGGGACCCGAGTCAACACATCTGGCGGGACTGGAGTCGACACATCTTGCGGGACTGGAGTCGACACATCTTGCAGGACTGGAGTCGACAAATCTTACGGGACTGGAGTCAACACACCTGACGGGACTGGAGTCAACACACCTGATGGGACTGGAGTCGACACATCTGACTGGACTGGAGTCAACACACCTGACGGGACCGGAGTCGACACATCTGACTGGACTGGAGTCAACACATCTGACGGGACTGGAGTCGACACATCTGGCGGGACTGGTGTCGACACATCTGACGGGACTGGAGTCAACACACCTGACGGGACTGGAGTTAACACATCTGACGGGACTGCAGTGCTAACATTTCGTTTATAATGCCTGCATTATTACGTTTTTCTGTTCGCATTAGAGAAACCCGCAATTTGCAGCTCCACGGCATTATTATCGTAGTTGCTTCCATCCTGCTAACTACGAGCTGTAAGCTAGGCAGTATTTATGCTAACCTCTTCACGCATAATATATCGCTACTTCAAAATAATAGTATAGTGTCAGTTATACAAAAAAATTAATTAAGTTTCGTTGCTTACAAAAATGGTAATGCTAATCGCAGGGCTACGGAACGATATTTCAAATAAAATTTAAGATATGGTCATATCAATAAATTTTTGTGAACTGGAAAACTTACTTAATAATTAAAAACTATTGTTATCAGTGGTGGGTACATTCGAACCATTGCTCGACTACATGAACACTGAGAGGATCAAGCGAGCGCGCTAAAGCATGGCGGTGGTTTTGGTGCCAGATATCAAACGAGCGCTCTAAAGCGTGGCGGTGGTTTTGGTGCCAGGGATCAAACGCTTGCGCTAAAGCATGGTGCTGGCTCTGGTGCCAGGGATCAAACGAGCGCGCTAAAGCGTGGCGGTGGTTCTGGTGCCAGGGATCAAACGAGCGCGCTAGAGCATGGTTTTGGTATTGGTGCTAGGGATCAAACGAGCGCGCTTAAGCGTTGCGGTGGTTCTGTTGCCATGGATCAAGCGAGCGCGCTAAAGCATGGTGGTGGTCCAGGTGCCATGGATCAAGCGAGCGCGCTAAAGCGTGGTGGTGGTTCTGGTACCAGGGATCAAACGAGCGCGCTTTAGTGTGACTGTGGTTCTGGTGCCAGGGATCAAACGAGCGCATTGAAGCATGGTGCTGGTTCTGGTGCCAGGGATCAAACGAGTGCTCTAAAGCGTGGCGGTGGTTCTGGTGCCAGGGATCAAATGAGCGCACTTAAGCGTGGCGTTGGTTCTGGTGCCAGGGATCAAACGAGCACGCTAAAGCATGGTGTTTGTTCAAGTGCCATGGATCAAACGAGCGCGCTAAAGCATGGTGTTTGTTCTGGTTCCAGGGATCAAATGAGCGCGCTAAAGCGTGGCGGTGGTTCTGGTGCCAGGGATTAAACGAGCGTGTGTTATTGATGTTTGCGACTCGTCGCTGACCCTTCTCACTTGGTCGGACGTTTAAATTCTGATGAGTTTACGTCATTTGTCCAATGTATATGTTTGTAGCGCCTCTTGTAGGAGAATTTTTTTAAATCTGACACTTGCATGATGATTGGGGGACTGTTTTCTATTTTCTTGTTATGGTTTGCGAACGTTTTAATGCCGTTTCATTTTTGTGAGTTATGTTAAAGGCTGCAATTGTATGAATTTATTGTCTTTACTCCACGGATTACATCATATCTCGTTTGTTGTTGTAATCGTTCAAAATGTGACCATTGCAGCGTATTTGCACGACAGTTTTGACTAGGATTCATGATGTTTACTACCTTTAATGATCAATTTCGAGCGTGGGAGGCTAGTGAAATGCTGTGAAATATCTGATTTCTAGTCATTTTACGATCGTTTCTGGAAACATTGATGAATTACTTTTCTCGTAGGTGGATTTTTGACAATCTAACAGTTGTTTCGCGTTTGTACAATGGCTTTCTTATAGATTTGTGATGACACGCTATTTTTTGTGCACATGAGGCAAGTTTAGACGGTGGAAAATGTTGTCCTCTATGCATAATTATTACTCGTTGACAAACTGATTTTTTCATTTTTATTGGAACTTTTTACTATTTTTAGTCGTGCTATTCGATTTTTTACGGTTCGTTTTACCCCTGCATTTGATTTACTGTAAAATGAGGATATTCTGATTTCCTGGAGCTGCAGCGAGATTTTTGCAAATTTATAATGGCGATTGCTGCTATACTAGAGGACTGTGGTCAATTGTGAGTACATATTCATGTTCAGGAAGTGCTTTTCCATACTATTTTTTATAATTCAAAGTGACGACGAGTGTGTTTGTACAAAAAAAAACTTTTTTGTGCATGTTTTACATCACTTATGACTTTTTGGTCATGAAGCAGCTATCCAAAGTAGTTGACAGTGACATTTTTCCAAAGGGTATACAAAATGCTATGAATTAAAATTAGTGAATGAACAAATCATCCGTAAAAAGTATTTTTCGTGATTCTTTGAATAAAGGTGTCAAAATTTACCTCTGTACCTTTGGGTAATATGCGAATTTCCATCCCGTGAAGAATTGTTGGGCGTTGAATTTTATTTTAAAAATGATTCAGATTGGCGATGGAAGCAGCAGCAAAGGCTCAATGATGAAATTTGTGGGTCAGGTACTAAAAATGTGAAAAATGGAAATTGCTCCCCTTAGATTTGACTTATTTAGCACATTTCTTTACATGACTATAAGGATCACGTGCAAGCCTCCCTATTATCCTACTATCGTGTTAAAAAGTAAGAATCAGCGACTTACTCTAATTTTATTGATTTTTTTAATGTTGAGCAAAATAAAATTCCCGCTTAAATATGGAAAATTTCGAGTTGCTTGTTGAGAGCTTTTTTGTTGCTCGTAAAATGATAAAACCAGGTAGCTTTAATGAAATATCAATTTTCCATCCTTTTCCCATCTGAAAATGTCGTTTATCATTTTATTTAGGAAAAAATGTTTGTGGAAACGCTGACGGCATACCCTTCACCCAGTTGTTGGGGAATGTCGTTGTATGAATAATGAACGTTGTGCATCCAACTAGCTCCCACTGGAGTGTCAAAGGAATGTAAGAAAACTTTGTATGATTGTTGACGTTTTCTTTTTTAACCTACGAAAAAACGTACTTCTGACTTTGAGCCCGATTGCGGTAAGTAGAAAACGTGTGACGACAGCCGTGTCTGAGATGAAAATGTTCGCTGTCCATTTATCTTTGCAGCGAGCTCTTTTTTGAGTGTGTAGACCCAGCTGTTTAGGCAGTGATGTGGAAAAAAAGTATAAAGTAAATCGCTGGTTCGGTGCAGACTCATGTAGGGGACAACCTTAACCTGCTCAGGAACTTTAACATGCTCCACGGCTGTTGGCCCGCGCTTGGCGCGCAAAATGGGACAAATGAGATCTGACTAGGGAAATGGCTGTATGTCTATACATGCTACTTGTTAATCGCTATGTCATCACTACCCCTTGTTATTTAACCACCATGGTATCCAAAATGATTTTGCATCTTGAAGCAATTTTGTATCACTAGCGCGCAAGTCCCCAGCGCATGCGCACAATTACTACCCCATCGTATACGAACTGAACTAAGGTGTACCCCACAATATACAAACTACTGCAGGGTTTACCCCGCAGTATACAAGATGCTAACTAACAATTTAATTATTATAAAGTTATCTTATCTCTCTACTGTGCTGCTGAAAAGTGACTTTATGAGACATTTTGGTGTAAATGTGACTTTAAGTGACAAGGCTTTGAAAAAGTAACTTTAAAAGAATAAGTGACCTATTGGCAACTCTTTAATAACACGTACGTTTGCCCCACAGGTTAGAACTACGTACCCTGAATAGTTCACACGTTTGCACCGCGGGTTGGAAACACGTACTTTTCCCCTCGGGGGTTAGAAACACGTACCCCTAAGTTAGGTTAGGTTGGGTAGGAAGGTTCCAGCAATATGCTTACAACGTAGCCAGCAAATATATCAAGCTGCACGTAACACTTCGGCACGAAGCCAATACCCCACCGTATCAAACTGCACCAGAGGGGGCATTCTATAGTATGTAGTTCTAATTTTTGGGGCAAACGTACGTATTATTACTTATATATTGACTATCTCATAGTATGCAACTGAACCACCATGGGATCCGAAATTATTTCGCATCTTTGTGCTACCTTCCCAGTTATTGTTCACCATAGCAGCCAAGCGCACTTGATCTGATACCATGTTCAACTGCATGATGTGTTGATCACTCTCTGTTAGCTGTATGGTCTACCACTGCTCCTTGTCATCCACGCCTCCTCCACTCTTGCTGACTCAAGCTGTCAAACCGCCCTACGGGGGAGTCTGCATTAACTTCGCGTTGGGACTCCGGTGGAACATGGAAGCAGCTACTACTACTTCTCAAGCTGTCAAGCAAATTACCTGTTATTGGAATGTTTCTTCCCGAACCTATGCGTTTGCTCATTCGTTCTACCAAGACTGTTAAATTTGATTTTATGGGAAAAAGGAAATTAGGAACAGTCTTAACTGTAGATGGCATTGTTGGTAATTTTCTGCAGCTGGGCCTCTCTTCTCTAGCTCATTAAAATTGAATTTCAAGCATTGCAGTGGGTCATCAAGGAGGTTTGTCAAGGTTCCTTGAGAAAGTATCAATTTAAATATTGATTTATTGCTCCATTTCAGATTAAATTCTACGTATATGCTTGTAAAAATGTAAAAATATTTGTTACTCTTGAATATTGTCTAAATTCAAAATGTAAATACTGATCTCTTGGATTTAGACTAACTTCTGCAATAACTATTTGACTGTAAGGGTTTGCAAGCCAAATCCTGCATTGCTCTCCCCCACGTTAAAATTATGTATGTATAGATATACAGCCTTTAGTATTAAATTATAAACTGTACAATGTAACATTAAGGTATCATACATATTTAAGTCATTGTATTAACCTCCACTGAAATGTGCCACAGATGCAGTATTCCTCTGATGGCGGGATTCCCTCAGAGGTGGCAGTCCCAAAATTGTGTGGCGCCAAACAACCCTGGAGGGCAGCCAATAAAATCGTGTGGCGCCAACAACCGCCTGAAGGGGCAGCCAATCAGCAGCTGGAAGCTGCACGTAAGAGCCTCAAAAGGTTGAGCCCAGGAATAAAGGAAAGTGATAATTTAAGAATAAAACATATCTAACAACCGATACTTTTCGTCGGAAATCCTTA
>SDVV010007739.1:0-17594 GCA_016164225.1 Gammarus roeselii | reverse complement strand
AGTTAGACGGGGAGATGGGATCTCCTACAACAGTGTGTTAAGGCTTGAAGAAAGATGCACACAAGTTCTGGACTCAGGAGCATCTGTGACAGGAGTTAGACGGGGAGATGGGATCTCCTACAACAGTGAGTTAACTCTTGAAGAAAGATGCACACAAGTTCTGGACTCAGGAGCATCTGTGACAGGAGTTAGACGGGGAGATGGGATCTCCTACAACAGTGTGTTAACTCTTGAAGAAAGATGCACACAAGTTCTGGACTCAGGAGCATCTGTGACAGGAGTTAGACGGGGAGATGGGATCAATTACAACAGTGCGTTAACTTTTGAAGAAAGATGCACACAAGTTCTGGACTCAGGAGCATCTGTTACAGGAGTTAGACGGGGAGATGGGATCTCCTGCAGAAGTGATTAAAAAACATTAGGTTGATAGGGATTTTTGTTTTACAGCACCCCTTTTCTGTCCACTTAGAGGAAAATAAAATATTCTGATGATCAATTACAAAGATGAGAGGAAGAGCATTGGAGATGTTGCTAAAACAAAAGCACATTTTGAATATAGACAGCACTTACAGACCTTTTGTTTCATCTAATATCAGTCAAAGGAAACCATTATTTTGAATCATCTAATTTGATTAGAGTGCCACAGCTATCTTTTACACTGGAATAATCACATTAACAAGAAAACACTTGCCACCGTAGAACGGTCATGTCTCCTAGCATTTACTGTTACTTGTTATCAATAAACATGGTATGATATTTAAGCTATGAAGCACTTACATCAGAAAGTTGTGTTGTGCTGACTGATAAATTGCGCCCGGTTGGTGTGAATGCAGAACACTGCCCCTAACGTGCTGGTTCGTGAGAAACCCTCTCAAGAGGAACCACCCCAGTAATATTGTTACACGAGTAGAATACTTAGAGGGTCTTAGCTGATGCCTCCTGGTGCTGATGCCTCCTGCTGTGGCATCAGCATTTGCATGTTGCTGCCACATTTGCCAGTCAGATCCTGGCTCGGCGATGCGGTGGAGTAGAGAGTGGTCTCCACAGTGAGTGTATCTATTCATTAGAGGTGTATCAGTTACACAGCTGAGGTACCTGTCAAATCGGTTTTTGAACTTCAAGATGCTTTCTGTAGCTGACAATCGCGACTGACGTTTTATGCTCCGTATTTCCAGTGGCATCCAAAAGAATAGATGAGGTGCCCAGCATGTGAAACTGTTAAATGCTGTGGTTTTCATCTTTTCATCGCCTGTCTGCTCTGGCACTTCAAAGTGGCATATTCTGTCAATTCTTGCTTGATTTCTCATGGGTCACGCTTGTAGCAATTTTTTCATTTACCTTGAACGTGCAGCCTTTCAGAAGTTTCCAAACATTGACGATCATGAATCTTTCAAAACGTCTTTAGATTGAGTATAACTTCAAGGTATTCAATCTGATTGATTGATTTGTGCCTCATTTCCACCACAGCCTCAACGTGAGTCATAATAGGCTCCCCCGGGTATTCAATCTGTTGTGATAATCCCTTTCCTTTACTCGTGTAATTTTTTAGGTGAAGCTTTGTTGAACTGCTTCAAGTCTCTCCAGATCTATCTGATCATGTGGGATCCAGAGGGGAGAGCAATAGGAATAGGGGAGAGCAATAGGGGAGAGCAATAGGATTAGTTGTTTCAAAAGTGTCAACATTATCATTTTATCTCATGACAACAAGGTTCTCATGGCCCAGGAACACAGTCTTATGCCACTAGCCACAACCTTTGCAATTTGTTTATTGAATAAAGCATTATTCTGTATTATAACGCCTGATAAGGTTTTTCTTTCTTCAATGGCAGCATTGTTGCTAGAATTTAAATTTGATTTGAGCCTCGCTTCCACCGGAGCCCCAACGTGAGTCATAATAGGCTCCCCCGTAGGGCGCGACCGTCATTGATTCAGGTAAGTTCGCACGGCCTTGTGTGCGAAAAGATTAGTCGTGTCAAGGGAAAATCAAGAACATATTTCAACTGTGGCATATTCACATACTAGCGCGTACAAAAAAGTAGAGTTAACGCGTATCTACGTAAATGTATTGTTATCTCTGTACGTAATGGGGTGTTACATACAGCTTGTACAGGTGTTTGGGGTTTAGACAGCTTTGTATAGTCCAGTGTGTTTTCCGAAAGCGATAAGCTTTTTACGGTAGATTGGGTCGGTGAGTAGGGTTTGTGGGTTGCACGGGGGATCTATGAACCCTCGTCGGGCTGCCGCGAGTGCGTTGCAATCCATCAGTAAGTATTTCACGCTGAAAGCCACTTGGTGGCAACAGGGGCAAGATGACGCGTTTGGTCCTATGTTGACATCCATCAGGTGATTGTAAGTTATCCACGTGTGTCCTGTGCACAAGCGATTGATGAACACTTGGTCTTTTCTGTTGATGAACTTTGTTTCCCATTCTCCGACTAAGGGTTTGACTGAAAGCATTTTTGTCCACTCTGTTGCCACATTTCATCCCATCGGGATGTTATATAAGACCTGAAAATAGGAAACCAGTCCCGGTAATGTATTGCAAAATATTGTTCTTGTTGAGTCGATGCCAGTTTAACAAGCGAGTCCGCAAGGTGATTTCCTCTTATTCCCGCGTGTCCGGGGATCCAGCAGAATTCCACTGCCTGACCCGGCTCGGTCATCACATAGAGATCGTGCTGCATTTTACGTAGAACGAGAAGTTCTTAGTGCAGTGTTTTAAGCTGGGTGAGGACACTCCGACTGTCTGAGAATACGACGTATTTGGGGAAGCGATCTGTTTTGACAAGAGATGGCTAGTTCAAGTGCGTAGAGCTTTGAAGAGAACACAGAGGCCTCTTGAGGGAGGGTGACTGGGAGTGGGGTGTTCCCGCACACAGCGGCGGCTTCCACTCCGTCCGCGGTTTTGGAGCAGTCAGTGTTTTTGTGGCGGTACTCTGAATATGGTTTCTCAAATCGCCTTAGGAATTCCTGCCGGTACGCGTTGGTTGGAGTAGTTGCTTTAGGGTACACTTGCAGGTCTAGGTTGACCGGTGGTGGATTGATCATCCATGTTGGTGTCAAGGTCAGCATGTTGTCAGAAGGTTGTCAACACGTAGGGAAAACGGTGGGCATATATTCTTTTCATCCGCGAAAAGGTGCTTATCGGATATGTTGGTGAAGTGGCTGATTGCCAGGTTGTTGATTAGACTTTCAGTCTTAAAATAGTATAGTAGCGAAAATTTGACGCGCCGGAGCGGAAGTGAAAGTTTGTTAACGAGCACGTTAAGTGATTCGATTGGAGTGGAGCGGAATGCACCGGTTGTGATACGCAAAATATTGTTGGCGATGGTCGAGAGAGGGTCGCGAGTAGTTTTGGCTGCCGGCTCCATAGTCTATGCGTGGTCGTATTATTGCTCTGAACAACGTCATTCCGGTGTCCATGTCGGCACCGAACTTCAGGGATGTTACCGATTGGATAAGTCCCGTCGACCTTTAGCATCGATTCGCCAGGGCTGCAATATGGGGTCGCCACGTGAGTTTAGGGTCCCACACAAGACCCAGGAATTTGATCGTTTCTTCGTATACTAGAGGTGTGTTGTGCAGCGTTAGGGCTGGTTTCAGGTGTAAACCGGGCACAAGGGTAAAGTGCATGCTTTTAGTTTTAGAGGGCGACAATCGGAATCCGTTTAGGGAGGCCCAGTTCCCGACTAGGTTTAGGCACTACGAGAGTTCATGTTGAATTGTTATGAGGCTGGGGTGTCAGTAGCTTATTTGTAGGTCATCCACGTTTAGTGATGAGAGCAGTCTTCCGGCTCGAGTAAGAACGTCGGCTAACTGATCGATTTTGAGGATAAAAAGAGTGACACTGAGGACGCTTCCCTGGGGGACGCCCATTTCTTGCGGATATGACGGAGACTGAGTGTCGCCAACCATGACCTTGAAAGTGCGGTTTTGTAGAAATTGGTGGAAGAAACGTGGTAGGCGACCTCTCAAACCTTTACGGTCGAGATCCTTCATGATCCCATATTTCTACGGAGTGTCGTATGCTTTTCCAACGTCGAAAAATATGGAAACCACATGTCTAATGTCTGATTCTAATCGTACGAGGTGGTCCGTTGTGTAGTGGCGCTTACGGTCACCGCACTGGAGGTAGTCGACTGCATGCATTTCAAGGTAGTCGACTAGGTGTGAGTTCATCATTCTCTCCCTAGTCTTACATAGGACGCTAGTTAGGGCAATGGGACGATAGTTACGCGGCTCGCTGTGACATTTTCCGGGTTAGGGTGTCGGGATAATTACGGATTCCCGCCATTGATCGGGAAAGAATGAGTCTGAATACAACGTATAGAACCCATTTAATAGGTGCTGAAGAGCGTTGTCAGGAAGGTGTTTGATCACATTGATGTGCACTCGGTCCGGCCCGGGTGAGGTTTAACAGATACCGACACTAGGCCGAATCCCCCTGAAAGGGGGGTGGCCGAGGCAAGGCGCACCTCACACCCTCATACGCTCACACAACTTAGCTCATTTGGTTTGAAGGGTCCGACCGGTACCCCCCGCAACACACACTCAGGGTCACGAGTGCGGTCCGAGGATCCGTTGTCAGCAGCAGGGCCTGAGTGTTTTCACTGGTATACCCCCACCGAATTATGATGACCGGGCCCCCCCACCCACGACTATCCTGACAACGAGATGTCAAGGGCGGGAAAGCACAACAGAGCAGCGTGAAAATAAATCATTCACTACCATTCTCCCCTTACGCCTGTTCATGCACGCTCTCTCGCTACTTTCACATTCAAGTCTCTCCTTCCTAATGCCTGCTTCACAACAGCCATCCACCCAAACTTCAGTCTACCTCTAAGTCTTTGACCATTCGCCTCCGCCTTCATCACTTTTTTTACCAATCTCCCTTCATCCATCCTCACCATGAGCCCGAACCATCTCAGAACACGCAAATTCACTCGGTCCTCCAACTACTTCACCATCCCCGTTCTGATTCGAACCACGTCGTTAGTGAACCTGTCTCACAGCGACACTCCAGCAATGCTCCTCAAACCTTTCATCTCGAAAACATTCAACCTTCTTCTCTCTATGCTCTCACCCAAGTCTCAGCTCCGTATATCGCAGTTGGGACAACGAAACCCTCGTACAGCCCTCTCTTTGGATCCACGAGTGTGGTCAATTGTATATTGTAGTTCATGGATGGAGAAAGGTTTGTTGTAGAATTCTTCATTTGCGGAAGTGAAGTCGATATGCTCACTTTCTCAGGATCTTTTCCCGCTGGAAAGAAGCCGTATAATTTGCTGATTTGTGATTTTTTGCTGAAAGTCTGAGCTAGTATGTGGATAGGTCGCTCGGGGTGACCTTGGATAAGTTTGATTTTTCCCCACGCTTGGGAAAGAGGAGTGTTCTGATTGATTGGGTTTAATAGTCATGTCCAGCTTTCACGCTTCTTTCCCACGCTAAGTTTGCGGAACACGGCAGTTTCCCTTTTCCATGCTACTCGGTTCCTCGGGGAACGTGCGCGGCGGAAGGCCCCGTACATCCTGTCACGCTGGTCTTGTGCTTCTTGTACCTTCTGGCACCACCAAGGTTTTGGGAGAAAGGTTGAGGGTAAATATTGGGGAATGCATGCGACAGCTGCACTTTGGAATTTCTCGTATAGATGTATGACAAGGTCGCGCTCTGAAATGTCTTCGGGAAAGCCCCCCACATCGTCCCATGCGGCATGTGTTGAGTACTCCTCCCAGCTGGCTTCCCGGTAGTTGAATCGAAGTTCCTGTGTGTTAGGATTGTTTGGTCGGTTAGTTAGGAGCGATATGATCACTGGGTTGTGATCACTGTCATGTGTTGAAGGCATGACTCCCCAAACGAGTTGATGAGCTAAAGCGGACGAACAGATTGATAAATCGATGGCGGTTTCACTTTCGAGGGTGATCCGTATGGGTTGGCCGTCGTTGATAAAGACCAGGTTGTGAGTGTCTATGTTGTTGGTCATTATCACTCCCCTGGGGTCTGTTCTCACGCATCCCATACAGTTCGTGGTAGCTGTTGAAGATCTCAAGGAGGAGCACGGGATGATGCAGTTGGTAGAGCAGATCGGTCATTAGTGCCTCCGTGAGATTGTGGTTTCGTGATGAGTAGATAGATACCACTGTAATTGGTCTTGAGATACATGTCTTCACTGCGACAGCTTAGAGTTCTGTTCTCAGAGGGAAGAGGTGATGAGGTATGCTTTGATGGATCATAAGTGCCACTCCGCCGTGCGCAGTCACATTATTGTGACCTTCGCGGCGATGTATGACATATTGAGGGATTGTAAAGGTAGCTGTGTCACCCATAAACCACCAGAGGTTTATGAGTGGAGATTAGCGAGAATATTTCATCTATCTTGCTTCTAAGTACCATGCAATTTCACTGAAGTATTGTGTTGTTCTTCATGTCGGATCTGTGTCACGCCCTGATTTTGATGCTCTGGAGCGGTCGCGTGGTTTGTAGGAACTTTCGTGGTGTTCGTGTCTATGAGGCGCAGGTGTCCTAGATCGGGAGCGTTCGCAAGAGCGTCCGCTTTCTGTAGAACATGATCTCCTAGACTCACTGCGTTCTCGGCTGTGAGTGCTCTTGTATAAAGAAGGATGAGGAAGTGCGATCTTTGTGTGTGCTTCTTGAGCAAGTGCGTTTCTTTTCTATGGAGTTTTTTTTAAACATTATGATGGGCTGAGTAGTAGTCGTTGGGATATTTGAGTCGGGTGCGGTGCATGGTTGGTCAGTGGTTTCGGGTATCAGCTCTTCGTTGAAGATTTTCAACGCATCCTCGCGCAGGCGATGGTCGTTCTCACTTGTGAGATGTTCTGGTGTCGGGCATGTTAGTTGAGGGTTGTATACCTTACTTAGGTTTTCGGTGGGTGCGGTCGCAGTTGCGACGGTCAGAAGTCGTTCAACGCTCTGACCGAGGCGAGCTGTGGTTCGTGGACTGTTGCTAATCTTTTTGCTTCGTGGTGAGATGGCGTCGTGTACCCGGCGGTCGTCGGAGGAGGAGTCTTCGTCTGTTTGCTTTTTGACTTTCAGGTTATTTTACCTCTTCTCGTGGACGACTGAGGCAGTATCCATCGCAGTGGTCTCCTGGGCACTGGTGGGCTCGTTGCTTAGGACGCCGGATTCTATTATGAGGGCGGTCGCTGAGCTGGTTGTGGTATTGTTAGTACTGGAGAGGGGTGTTGGGGGTATGGTAATAGTTTGTGTTAACGGTACGCGAGTGTCGTTTGGTGGGGAAGGCTCAGTTGTGGATTTAACTGCTTTAACGTAATCTAACTTACGGCAGTTTGGGTTTTCGTTGTAAAAGAATTGGATGACTTGTTTTCGTGTGACTCTGCGGTCATTTTGTATGATTGTCATTGCTTTTTGGCCCATCAGCTTTGGGCAGTCGCGGTCGCCTGCCTCATGGAGGCATGAGCAGTGGTAGCATTTAGGTTGGCGGGCTATGCAGTCCTTTCGGTCATGCTCGCCGGCGTACCTTTTATAGTGTTGGGGTATGTATGGCTGGCAGTATTTGATGACGTGGCCGTATTTCAGGCATTTTTTTCACATTGCAAGCCATGTCGCCACTGAGTAAGTTTTTGTTTTTCCCTGTTCGCCCGGGTTTGCTATGAATTCCGGTGTTTCACTTCCTGGGAAAGTGATTGATATGCGGTGGTGTGGATGTTTCGTGGTTTGATCCATTCTGCTAGGGAAACGTTGGTGACGCCGTAATCCTTTGCTAAACCTGCTGCAAAAGCCCTTAGGTCAGTTTTGGGAGTGTAGTTGGAAGTGTATATAATTCGTCTTGTAGCATTGAAAAACGGATGTATTTCGACAGTTACTTTGTGTTTGTCTATTTTGTTAATCCTTTGTATAGCGTTACTTCTTTCCCTGTCGGTTTATGTTTATCGGTCTGCCTCCCAGTTGTCTGGAGAGCGAGTTCATCATGGTGAATGGGTTAATTGAGGGAGCAACTTCGTTTGCACCACTATCTACAAGCGTTATGAGGAAGTGGGTAGGGAATGATGCTGATTTTCTCTCCTGGGTGGGAGGGTCGGCCTGGGGGAAGCGAATCGCCGCCGCAGCCTCTCGTCGCCTGACTTTGTGCTCAGTTTGGTATTGCAGGATCTCTCCCTCTCAGTCATGTCCTGGGGGCAGTCTTCGTGTACCGTAGGGTGACCGTTTACTTTGCAGTAAAAGCAGTAAGGTTCTTCGGATGGGCACAACAAGTGATCATCCCGTTTATCGTGGTCGTCCTGGGAACAGTGTGAGCATCTTTGTTTACCGTGACAATCTCGGCTCGAGTGTCCGTATTTCTGGCATTTATAGCATCGCATCGAACGTCTTTTGAAGGGTGTAACTTTGGTTTAGACGTCTAAGTAAGGTATGTCTATGTAGTTAGGTGGGCTGGGGCAATTAAATTCAAGCAAAAGGGCTGTGGTGGTGTTTCTTCTTGGTTTGATTTTCGCTTCAACTATACATTCCTCGTATTGGACGAGTCCGGTGATGAACTCGTCGGCTTTATCACTCGGGAGACCCCGATGTAATTAGGCCTGAACTCATAAAAAGTTGGGCGTGGTATGATTTTGCAAGGTTTTTCGCACATTCTTTTGGAGAGTATAGTGTCACTTTGAAGTTTTGTGTCTACTTTAATGGTGAAGCTATAGTCACCGTTGGCGGTGATGTTGAGAATTGGACGGCCAGTCATGGAGCCCAGTTCTTCTCGTAGTTTGTAAGGGCAAATATCCGGTCTGTCATTGACATCGAATGTCATTTTCAAGGGTTCGGGGAATTTAGGGCCGTTGTTGAATAGGTTGTAGTCATCAAATCGTGTGTATTGTCTCCTCCTTGCGATTTTTGGTCTTCGAGCATTACGTGTATCGGCTGGGAGGAGAGCGATGTTATCAGACAGGCTAGAGGCGGAAGCACACGAACAGGTTACGGGTTCTGGCCTCTATCCTATTCATCAGCTCCTCCAGTCGGGCATTCATAGTTGCACAAAGGTTCTCGAGTTTAGTGAGGCGTTCACAGACTTCACTATAGGGCGCCGAGCAGTCCCCAGTCTCTTGCTCGGGGAGGTCCATCATTTTGCATATCTTGCCCAGGGTATTCTGCATTCCGGTTATATTCGCGTCCAGCTTCGAGACCCGTTCATTTGTGTCGTCGATTACGACCTGAGTCAGGTCTCCTGTCGATGAGGAACTTCTGAGGGGTTCGTCTTCCTTTCTTCCAGACTGGTTTGAGTGCGACGCTCTGGAGGGGCCGTCAGCCCCTCTCCGATAGGGCATGGTCTTGCCCATTGTTTGATCCCCGGCTTCTACCCGGGGTTCTAGGTAATTAAGGTGAGTCCTTCTTTACATTCTTTTATACTGTATATACGAAAATATACACTAACTTAATCCTTAAATTTACTCTTAAAATAAACCTTTTAACTAGATTATTTTGTGAATATTTTTTGTTTATATAACCTGTTTTTCTAACAATTCTTTGTTGTCGTTTTTCATTTCAATTGGTTTCGATTCTAAATTCACAAACATCGGTGTCAGTGGGATGCTCACCTCTTTGTGCACCAAGGAGGGGGGTGCAGCTGCAAACTGAAAGGGAGGGACGGTTGAGGGATCTTTTAGATAAAAATATATTTACACTAAGGGACAAATAAAGTTAGGGGTTTAATGAGGACACCGCGGGAAGGCGAGTGAGCCTGGGATACCCCCAGGGGGTATCTCTCTGAGGTGCCTTATTGCTATCGCTCTAAAGAGATGATAGTCGACCTCTCCAATTTAGTTGAAATCTTCAACCTTTACGAGACGATATTCGGTCTCTGAGCGATATTTGGCTTAGAGCGGTGACCGGCTTTTATTTCTATACCCTGGACACTTGTAAAACTTTGGAGCTCAGAGTCGAAGAACAGTATGCGAACTCATTTGTCACTCATTGGTTACGACACTGCCTTAGGTGCTGAGGCCATATGGTCCCAGCACTCCCTGGATGGCAGTCAGGAAGAAAAACACACTACCTACCCTGCTTCAGAGACCCAAGGATCTGCAGTAGTCCTCAAGGTGTCGGGCTACACGCTCCAACACCTGCTGAGGGGGAAGATGGAGAAGAGATAGAAAACGGGGATCCCATGCATGAGATCTACACTAGGTGTAGGGAATTTCACGCATGGGAACAGCAAGAATGGAAAAAAATAAGGAATAGTCGTGGAAAAAGGTTGCACGAAAGAAAGAGCGCAACTTGGCTGTTATTTGCCATCCGAAAAAAGAATAGTTAGAACCGGTACGTGGATATCTGAGTGTGCGTGCGTATGTATGTATGTTTGTTTGAATGTTTGTGTGCAACGACTATTAGGAGAGTTGTTAAGAATGAGTCCGAGACAAGTTTAAGAAAATTTGAACTGAACATAAAATGCAAATAAAGTTAATAAAAGCTAAGCAAATCAGGATGGGGAGAAAAGGAGAGATAGTGAAGGGTGAAGAAGAGGGGAGTCTGAAGGGAAATAAGAATGTTCACCCCCCCCGGTTGGGCCGTAACTCAGTGCGGCCCGCGAACTTAACAGATGCCTAGAGGGGTCAAGGTGTGAGGCAGGCGATAAAAAAGTGTTTTCAACGCTGTTTCAAGGTTCAAGATTTAGTGATGAAGGTCTTTCTTTTGGTATGTGTGTTAGTGCATGAGAGGAGTATAAGTGCGTCTCGTCATCGGCCACGTCCCTACTGGTGTATTCGGGTTGAGCCTGCATATGTAAGCACAATAAAAATCATTCAATTCGATATTGCACAGTATTGTAACTTTAAAACTGTGGAAGAGACTGGTAATTACACTCCAGATCCTTTGCATTAAAAGAATCACAGAAGTTACAACTCCTATCGACTTCTTTTTAACGAACGCGTAAGCACATTAGCGAGTTTTCAGCCGCGCGGAATTTCTCACGGTGAGACTCCACCACACCTTTGCAGTCACGAGCCTCTGGCATTTAGAAGTATCACCTTCACGTAAAGTGCACAGCCCAATTTCAGTGGATGATTTTAGAGAAATAATACCAAATTACTCGCATTTTGAGGTATCACCTTCACATGAGAAGTGTACAGCCTAACTTCTGTGGATGATTATGGAGAGTTATTGCAAAAAAATTGCTTTTTGCAGTATCACCTTTACATGAGAAATGTACAGCCCAACTTCAGTGGATGGCTATGGAGAAACAATATCAAATTTCAGAAAAAGGTGACGTGGAGCATGGCATGTGGTGGGAAAATAATTTTCATTACTGAGTACTGAAATGGATGAATTAATGTTGAAGCCGTAACATTATAAATAATCACTCATGGAAGCGGCACCAAATAGTAGAAAAACACATTCAGAGTTCGATTTAGGAAAACTGAAAGAGATATTTCAAACGACAATCCAAAGTTATCGTATGGTTTTGTCCTTTCATTCAAGCTATGGCGCATTGAAAATCCATCCATTGTTGACGTAGCTTTAGCATTTTGAAATGCGTCTCTGGTGTAGGACGTTACAAGCAAGACCTGAACTGTGGCAGAGTAACAAAAAAAAACGATAATAAGTAAGCCCTAAATATTACCCAATTCAGAGCCAGATTTAAAACAAAAATAAAAACGCATTTCAAAAAAAGCCGAGCACTACAACGGACGGAGATTCTTCGTCCGAGTACTAGAACGGACGGAAATTATCCGTCCGAGCGCTGCAACGGACGGAGATTCTTCGTCCGAGCACTACAACGGACGGAGATTCTTCGTCCGAGTACTAAAACGGACGGAGATTCTTCGTCCGAGTACTACAACGGACGGAGATTTTTGTCGAGTACTACAACGGACGGATATTCTTTGTCCGAGCACAACGGACGGAGATTCTTCGTCCGAGCACTACAACGGACAGAGATTCTTCGTCCGAGCACTACAACGGACGGAGATTCTTCGTCCGTGCACTACAACGGACTTAGATTCTTCGTCTGTGCACTGCAACGGACGGAGATTCTTCGTCCGAGCACTACAACGGACGGAGATTCTTCGTCTGAGCACTACAACGGACGGAGATTCTTCCAAGCACTGCAACGGACGGAGATTCTTCGTCCGAGCACTACAACGAACGGAGATTCTTTGTCTGAGCACTTCAAAGAACAAAGATTCTTCCAAGCACTACAGACTGCGCAATTGAAGAGGAACAGTGTGGCTTTAGGAGTGGTAGAGGGTGTACCGATCAAATTTTTGCAGTAAGACAGGTATGTGAGAAGTACCTTGCCAAAGGAAAGAATGTGTTCTGAGCCTTCATGGATCTGGAGAAGGCATACGACAGAATTGACAGGGAAGCGCTGTGGAGGGTGTTGCATTTGTATGGAGTGGGCGGACATCTGTTGAAAGCAGTGCAGAGTTTCTATGCTGACAGCCGAGCATGTGTCAGAGTGGGGAGCGAGGTGAGTGATTGGTTCACAGTGAAAGTGGGACTAAGACAAGGCTGCGTGATGTCTCCCTGGCCGTTCAACCTCTATGTGGATGGAGTGGTCAGGGAGGTGAACGCGAATGTGCTGGGTCGTGGCTTGAAACTGTTGGAAGCGAATGGGCGGAGTTGGCAGTTGAGCCAGTTGCTATTTGCTGATGATACGGCCCTGGTTGAAGATTTGGAGGAGAAGCTATGTAGGCTAGTGTCTGAGTTTGGTAGAGTGTTAGAGGAAGCTTCGAGTGAACGTCGGTAAGAGTAAAGTAATGAGATGCTCCAGGAATGTCAATGCGAGCAAAATTAGTGTCACCCTAAATGGAGAGCTCATGGAGGAAGTTCAGTGTTTTAAGTAGCTGGGTTTCCATGTGGAGATAACTGAACTAGTTGAAACTGAAGTGAAGGCGAGAGTGAAGGAGGGATGTAAAGTGTTGGGTACACTAAAGAATGTAATGAGCTGTAGGACGCTGGGGATGGAAGCAAAGAGAGGGCTGTATGAGGGTGTTGTTGTCCCAACTGTGCTCTGCGGAGCTGAGGCTTGGGGGGTGAGAGCAGAGGAGAGAAGAAGGTTGAATGTATCTGAGATGAAATGTTTGAGGAGCATGGCTGGAGTAACACTGAGACCGGATCACCAACGACGTGGTTCGATGGTCGTGGGTGGGGGGATGGGGGGGGGCAATATGACGCGGCGGGGGTAAACCAGTGAAAACTGTCGGGTCCTGCTGCTGACGACGGATCCTCGGACTGCACTCGTGACCCAGAATGTATGTTGAGGGGGTACCGGCCGGACCCTTGAGCACAAAAGGGCTAAGTTGTGTGAATGTGAGCGTATGAGGGTGTGAGGTACGCCTTGCCGTCGGCCACCCCTTTCCTGGGGATGCGGCCTTGTGTCTGTATCTGTACTACAACGGACGGATGGACATATGAATCAAGGTCCAAAATCCTTCCAAATGACCAATGATACTCATCAATCTGCTGGAAAACAGCGGCACTGTTACAAACGATATGTCTCTCCGTTGGAGAACAAAAGTTTACACAACTTGATGATCAAGATCACCATTCGGATCTCGAGTATTCAGCCTGAAAAAATCTAGAACTTATACAAGGGCTTGATGTAACCTTTTATAATGTTATAGATGTGTTGCCTAAATAAATAATTTGATTTGAAATGAATTCATAAATATTACCATCTAGATCGCATGATTAACGGAAATGCAGAAGGGTAAACAGCTGAAATGTTATCAAATTAATTCGCTCCACAGAGCACCATCGCTAGCTGTGACAAATTGCTAGCAAGGAAGATAACCACAGAATACCAAAAAAGCAGCGACACGAGGCTGGAGCAAGTCACGTACCTATTTTGTACGTGCACTGCAGTCGCTGGCAGTCCGCATTCGTCGGGCACGCCTCGACCGTTCCTGGAGTATCCTTTCCCTCCTCCTCCACTCTTGCTCCTCTTCTCACGGCTAGTTGCGCTTCTTCCACCACCGGTCGCTGATGATGAGGTAGAGGCAGTAGCAGACGTGGACGAACCACCACCACCACTCTTACCAATCGTTTTCCCTCCACCTCCGGCGTTACTCGAGCCAAACGCGTTTCTACCACCTCCACTGCCAGGTCCACCAGATGACGAGTGATGGTGGCTGCTACCACCCTTCCCACCACCCCCTCCACTACTTCCACCGCTTCCAGTTCCCCCTGATGACGAGTGGTGGTGACTGCTGCTACCACCTTTTCCACCACCACCGTTGCTACTACCACTGCTTTCAGGACTGCTGAGGTTCTCGTAGTCGCCGTCGGATGTGTCAGCGAGGTGGAAGGCGCAGGCAGGGACGTTGCAGCCGCGACGCGGGGAGTTGTCCCCGGGGTGAGGAGGCACTACGGTTAGGGACACCGCCTGAGAGGTCTTCAGCAGGTCCACCATAGCCTCCTGGGTCAGGGTGGAGAGTGCCACCGTGCAGATCTAATGAGGTGAAACAAGAGGTTAAATATAGTTAAATTCAAGAGGAGCACAAATCCAGATGATGCGATAACAGGTGGACAAGCACAGAGCATTAAAAATGATAGGCAATAAGTCTGCGTGGGTCAGAAGAGCATATACCAGTGCATGTGTGGTCCACATTCAAGTGAGTCAAGTGCGTGCACTAGAATTACCTACCTCTAGTATCCTGCTGCCGGGAATGAGCCCCGCAGCGAAGGCTGGGCCGCAGGTTGAGACCTCAGTGACTACACCGTCCTGCTGCACGTTGAAGCCCAGCAGCAAACCAGCGCTGCTGCCACGGTGACGCTGCACCAGCACCTCCTGAGGAAGACAGGAGAGGGTTGGGTGGGGTATGTGAGAGGTTAGTTTGATAAATCCGTTGAACGGCAATTATAGGTTGTATGAATCAACACCCTGTGGTTTGCGACATTTTTGGCTCATAGACACAGGCTAGGATTACCGGACAACTTAAGCTGTGTGTACCAAGTACAAAGACATCCAAGTACCCGCACCCATTTAAAGGAACATCATTTCTAAAATCTTCGAAGTTTGAAGGCGTATTCTTCAAATTCCCGTAATAACAATGCTGGGAAAGTGAGTGTTCTCACCCTCAGCCGCTTACCCCTACTTAGGTGTGAGCTAACTCGGTGACATGTCGAGTATGTACCCATGCTATCAAGAGCACTTCCTCTACCTGGGTCTGGGCGCCGTGGGTGACGGCCTCGAGCCTCGCCGTGATCTGCTGTGTGATAGCCAGCGCCCGCTCCCTGTGGGCACTACTAGTCACTCCACCGCCGCCGGGAATATCGGCACCTGGGCTGACGGATGTGCTGGATGTGGCAGGCGTTTCTTGGACATTATGCAGCACCAGGCACTCGCCCTGGTGGTAGAAAATTCTCACCCTGACAATGGAAGAGAAGAACGTAAAGAACATTAACCGACTACATTCGAGTAAACTAATACAGACCATTACAAGAAGTGAGTATTGTTGTGACAAAGATCCCTAGCGAGATTGTCACTCGTGCAAAGTCGATGAAACCAGAAGGGGACCACTGCCCACGATGGCCCACTTACGAACCACTGCCCAAAATCACCGCTCGGAGTAGGCCCACCTAGGGGACTACTGCCCACCTAGGGGACTACTGCCCACAATCACCCTGGAGTATGCGCAATGCCCACTAACAATCACCGCTCGTTGTAGGCTCACCTAGGGGGACCACTGTACACAATCTAGGGATGCACCGGATAGTGTTTATGCCGGCTAGCCGAATACCGGATGTCCAGCCAACTTGCATGGCAGAATATCCCTGTAAATTATTCGTCAAATAACTTTTAATCCTCAGGGATTAAAGATATATTGCTTTAATCCTCAATTTGTCCTTTATTTTTTCCATATTGTCAGATTGATAACTTGATGGATTTAATTTTAAATTTTATATTTTCAAAATTTCGAGTTTGTGCTCAGTTGTAAAGTTAGAAGTGTAAATTCTTCTTTTGTTAGTTATTTTGCAACTTGCGAGTTGAGGCGATTAAATATCTGAGTTCGCCTTCGAGTTTGGTTAACTCTGAACGACTCTTTAGTCCAGCCAGACAGATATACACAGACAACCGCAATAGGTAATTCCCATCCAATCCTGAGAAGCTTCTATTTTTGATGAAGAATATGAAGTATGGGAATTCCCAAGCCTCTCAATAATTGAAGCATTATTGACTTTATTATTGGATTTTTTTAATATGAATAATTTAATTTGAAAATATATATTTGTATTTTTCAACTTATATTATTTGAGAAACACAGACTCTAGAGTCGAAACTTTCAAGTACCTACTCAAGCATAAAAATCATGTGATGCTTTCATATTTTGTGGATTATTGTAAGTTTTAGTGTCGAGACTAGTTTGACTGCATCTGAAAGCTGTTACTTCTGCGAGTGTTACTAAGTCAGTACTCAGTAATCTGTCACTAGTCTCGACCTCAGTACTGTAGGTTTGTCAAATATTAATGTTGATCATTTTAATTTCTGATGCATCAGATGGTGAATAATTAGATACTGACTCAATTCAGTTTTATTCTAGATTTCTAATTTTATTGGGATTTAGCCATTTGGGACTCAGGTGCGTGCCTGCATGTTTGAATCATAATGAGTAGAGTAGTAACTAGCAAAATTCTAAATCTAATGAGTCAAACAAAGTCATTGATGCAGATTTTCAAATGTTCTCATTTCCATTTTTGTGGTTAATTTCTACATCATTCACTAATCAATTTGTGCAAAGTTTATTTTTCAATTCATTTGCAAACAATGTTTTTTTTACTTGTTCACTGTAGTACTACTTAAGCCTACTGTCTAGTGGTAGTAAATGTGCTCTATTGAATTTAATTGTTGTATTCATTGAATTGGATTTTTTAATAAAGGAAGATGTGTGTACACATTTCTTTATAGTTTATAAGTTATATAGAACAAAGTATGCAGCACAAAGCTACAAACTTTGGAGGGTTGGGTATGGCTAGATAGCAGACAGGGGAGGAGGAGGACATCCATATTTATTTTCATTTAGTTTTTTACGTATTGTAATTCAACTTTCGAAATATATATAATTACTTTATTATTAATTACTTATTAGCAAAATTGAACTATTTACTTGTGTGAATAAATAAATTAACTAATATTTTCATACAGATGCAGACACTAGGTCGCATCCCCCAGAAAGGGGGGTGGCCGACGGCAAGGCGCACCTCACACCCTCATACGCTCACACTCACACAACTTAGCCCTTTTGTGCTAAGGGGTCCGGCCGGTAGCCCCTCAACTTACACTCTGGGTCTCGAGTGCAGTCCGAGGAACCGTCGTCGGCAGCAGGGACCGACAGTTTTCACTGGTTTACCCCCGCCGCGTCATAATGACCGGGCCCCCCCCCACATACGCCCATCCCGACAGCGGGATGCCAAGGGCGTGAGAGCACATCAGAGCAGCGTCAAAAGAACCATTCACAATCATTCTCCACTCACGCCTGTTCATTGCACGCTCTCTCGCTACCTCCACATTCATGTCTCTCCTTCCCAACGCCTGCTTCAGACCATCCATCCATCCACCCAAACTTCGGTCTACCTCTAGGCCTGCGACCACTCGCCTCCGCATTCATCAATTTTTCACCAATCTCCCTTCATCC
>SDVV010007738.1:0-17595 GCA_016164225.1 Gammarus roeselii | reverse complement strand
ATATAACAGAGTTCTAAATAAATCATTGTAACATTAGCAAGCATGGATATATTACGTTTATCACCACATCGTCTAAGAATATGTACCATAACTGTAATTACAACATTGCTGATTATATTATATTTAATCGAATTACAAATAAGCTTATACGTACATAATCAAATCTCATGCAATGTGACATTCGGTCATAATATGACTGCAAATGAATCCGGGGCGAATATCGTAGATAAAACATTCGGAGAAAATAACAAGAAGCTAATTGAATCTATGCCACGAGTAAATTGATCACTTCGAAGAAATGATATCAAGGTTGAAAAATTCATCATGAACGTGTCTGGAAATCAACAATCCTGCAAGAAGAATATGTGCGGAGTCTTGACGTTTAATACAGCTTGTAAATTATTATGTAATTGTCAATAAAAAATATCTTATAAATGTTTGTCGATATCCCCCTAAAAATCATTCAGAGGACAAAGCACTGAAGTTGCAATATGAATCATTGAAATGCTAATAAACTTATGTAAATATATGTTATCAAAAACCCCTGAAAAACATTCAGAGGACATAGCACTGAAGTTGCACTATCACCACTAGCATTGAAATGCTAATAACCTTATGTAAATATAACCCGATTCCGGCTGGCCGCGTGAAACCAGTTCCTTCCGCCCGCCCCCCGCTGCGCTTACTCCGTACAAACCGGTTGAGTCAAGGTTGCATGCATCGCGTCCTACCCCCGCCCATCGCTAATTAACCCCTATCTAATTCCTTCAGTAGGCCGTTTTGGACACATACTAACAACTTACATAGTACACAACCAATATCTTACAACCCGATATAAATGTACGGTATGGTTGTTGAATGGGAAATGTTTGATGGAAGAGGGCAGGCGCCAGTTCATTGTTACATGACAAGAAATAAAGATTATTTTCCTTAAGGAGGAGAGTATCACATGATAGCCTGTCGTTAATACTGAATACAGTGTTAGATCTAAGCGAGAAGAATACTCCATAACCGTCAATTGCAAGAAAAATATGTATCAAGAAAAACAAATGACACTCTAGTGGCACCGATTCTCTGGGGCTTATTAATCTTCCAGCCAAGTGTACTTTCCGAGGATAGTGTAACATTCGAGGGGGGGAGGGTGGTAGGGAAATGTATGAACCCACATCGAGACATGAATAGATGCTAGCTAAACTATGTCATAACAATATACCATTGTAAAGGCATATTGAAGTTGTTAAATATTGCGATTTTTAGTTGCAAGTGTGAAAAGAGACTTTGGGAAGGTAAAAGGTGTATTTTCAGCGGTCTAAACCCAGTTCATAAATGCAAAAAGGTCGAGCCTAGGAATGAGCTCCAGATCAGTCTCAAAGCAGGCCTGGCAGCTCCCATTGGTTTACTTCTGCTGCATCATAGGTCCTGGGCCTAAAGCTGTCTTGTTTCACAGGCTCTAAGGCATGACAGACAAAAATAGAAGATGCTGTCGGGTCGGAATGTGTCCAACTTGACCATTCACAATCTTTGTACACTTTGCGTTGGCCGGGATAACTCCCCTCATATTTGACCAGACTTTAGATTAATCTAAAACGCATATAACTTTGAAAAATACTATTCGCGCTATGTATAACTACTGTCGCGACCATCAGGAACCATAAAAATCCGCTTTTGATCGTATAAATTAGAAGAAAATGTAAGCATGACTGTGCGAAGAGTAAACGGGAAAAACTCACCGCACTACTATTATTCCTAATAAAGGAAAAAAACCTATCCAGAGCAGTTACAGAAAGAGCATGCCTTAGTATCTAATGCCCCCACCCCCCTCCCCACGCAAGAATTTGCCTTATTCCCATGTTTTGAAGTTCTGCATACGCAGCAGCATTCCTTGAGGCTAACTTACTATCCCTGCTCACGCTCTAAGCCCAGCTCACGTTCCATCAGCCACTGCCTGTGACCTTCTACCTCACCTTATGATCTAAATTGACATTGCTTAGGTATAAGAGGATGGTGAGTGCTCAAGTTAATTATCTAACATAGAATATGACGACATAAGTTCTCAAGTTCAAACTTCGGTATGGAAAGACGATGACACTGAGTGGGCAGCTGAGTCTGTTATAAACAACCTAGCTTGACCGTTTTGCACTAAGGGGCCTGTGAACTTAGCTAGAGTATGAATTTCACTCATTTCACTGCGATGGATCTGCCTCGGTCGACCGCGAGGAGAGGTTCAATAACCCGAAAGTCTAAAAGTGAAGAGACGAAGATTCCGGCGACGACGACCGCGGGGTACACGACGCCCTCTCGTAACGAAGCAAAAAGATTAGCAACAGCCCACGAAACACAGCTCGCCTGGATCAGAGCGTAGGACGACTTCTGACCGTCTTAACTGCGACCGCACCCAGCGAAACCAAAGCGAGGTATTCAACCCTTAGCTATCATGCCCGACACCAAAACATCTCACCACCGCCTGCGCGAGGACGCGTTGAAAGTCTTCAACGAAGAACTAGTACCCGAAACCACTAATCGACCATGCATTGCATTCGACTCAAATATCCCAACAACTACTACTCAGCCCACCATATTGTTAAAACAAATTCCATAGAAGAGAAACGCACGCGCTCAAGAAGAAAACACAAAGATTGCACTCTCTCGCCCTCCTCCTCCTACAAGAGCACTCACAGCCGAGAACGCAGTGAGTCTAGGATATCATATTCTACAGAAACGAACGGACATGCAGATGCTCTCGATTTGGGACACCTGCGCCTCATAAACACGAACACCACAAAAGTTCCTACAAGCCCCGCGACCGTTCCAGATCATCAAGATCTGGGCGTGAAACAGATTCGAAATGAACAACAACACAATACTTCAATGGAATTGCCAGGGACTTAAAACCAAGGAAGATGATCTCCTCCAGGAGATCAAACTCCGTGACACAGTCACTTTCACAATCCCTCAATATGTCATACACCGTCGCGAAGGTCACAATAATGTGATTGCACACGGCGGAGTGGCACATATGATCCATCAGAGAATGCCTCGTCACCTCTTCCCTCTAGGGACAAAACTCCAAGCTGTCGCAGTGAAGATATGTATCTCAAGACCAATTGCAATGGTATCTATCAACTCGTCACGAAACCACGACCTCACGGAGGCACTAATGACCGATCTGCTTAACCAACTGCATCCTCCCGTACTCCTCCGTGAAGACCTCAACAGCTATTACGGAGTGTGGGGATGCGTGAGAACAGACCCCAGGGGAGTAACAATGGCCAACATCATAGACACTCACAACCTGGTTTTTCTCAACTACAAACAACCCACACGGATCACCCTCGATAGTGAAACCGCCATCGATTTATCAATCTGTTCCCCCACTTTAGCTCGCCAACTCGTTTGGAGAGTCCTGCCTTCAACACATGACAGTGATCACGACCCGGTGATCATATCGCTCCTTACTAACTGACCAAACAATCCCAACGCACAGGAACTTCGATTCTACGACCGGAAAGCCAGCTGTGGTGAATACTCGACACATGTCGTATGGGACGATGTGGAGGGCCTTCCCAAAGACATTTCAGAACGCGACCTTGCCTTACATCTAAACGAGAAATTCCAAAGTGCAGCTGTTGCTTGCATTCCCAATATATACCCTCAACCTTTTTCCCAAAACCTTGGTGGTGCCCGAAAGTACAAGAAGCAATGGACCAGCGTGAAAGGATGTACGGTGCCTTCCGTAGCACGTTTCCCCAGGAATCGAGTAGCCTGGAAAAGGGGAACTGCCGTGTTCTGCAAACTTAGCGTGGAGAAGAAGCGAGAAAGCTGCACCAAATTATTTAATACAATCAATCGAAACACCCCTCTTTCCAACGTGTGGGGAAAAATCAGACGTATCCAGGGTCGCCCCGAGAGACCTATCCACATACTGTCGGACGGAGACACTGTCTATTCTTCATACGAGGACATTGCGGACAAACTAGCTCAGACTTTAAGCCAAATATCGCAATCAACAAATTATACGGCTTCTTCCCAACGAGATAAGACCCTAAGAGATAGTGAGCGTACCGAATTCACTTCGGCAAATGAAAAATTCTACAACAATCCTTGCTCCCTCCATGAACTACAATATGCTATCGACCACACTCGAGAAGTGGCTGACGCTGCCCTATAGTGGCTAACGCTGCCGTGTAGTGACTGACGCTGCCCTATAGTGGTTAACGCTGCCGTGTAGTGACTGACGCTGCACTACAGTGGCTAACGCTGCCGTGCAGTGACTGACGCTGCCCTGTAGTGGCTCATGCTGCCGTGTAGTGGCTGACACTGCCCTATAGTGACTAACGCTGCCGTACATTGGCTGACGCTGCCCTATGGGGGTTAACGCTGCCGTGCAGTGACTGACGCTGCCCTATAATGACTAAGGCTGCCGTGCAGTGGCTGACATTGTTTTGAACGATGCAGTGCAGTGGCTCACATTGCCGTGCAGTTACTGACGTTGCCTTCTAGTAACTAACGCTGCCGTGCAGTGGCTGACGCTGCCCTATAGTGGCTACCACTGCCGTTAGTGCCTGACGCTACCCTATGGTGGCTAACGCTACCATGCAGTGGCTGACACTACCCTATAGTGACTAACGGTTCCGTGCAGTGGCTGACATTGCCTTACACAGTGCAGTGACTCATGTTGTCGTGCAGTGGCTGGCGCTGCCCTGCAGTGGCTAACGCTGCCATGCAGTTGCTGCCGCTGCCCTATAGTGGTTAACGTTGCCATGAAGTGGCTGACGCTGCTCTATAGGGGTTGTCGCTGCCATGCATGGCTGCCGCTGCCCTATAGTGACTAACGCTGCTGTGTAGTGGCTGACGTTGCCTTATCATGGTTAACGCTACTGTGAAGTGGCTGACATTGCCTTGTACGGTGTGGTGCAGTGGCTCATGTTGCCGTGCAGTGACTGACGCTGTCCCAGAGTGGCTAACGCTGCCGTGCAGTGGGTGACATTGTCTTGTACGGTGTAGTGCAGTGGCTCAAGTTGTTGTGCAGTGACTGACGCTGCTCTGTAGTAGCTAACGCTGCCGTGTAGTGACTGACGCTGCCCTATAGGGGCTTAACACTGCCGTGTAGTGGCCGGCGCTGCCCTATAGTTGCTATCGCTGCCAGGCAGTTGCTTACGCTGCCCTATTGTGGTTAGCGCTGCCGTGCAGTGGCTGCCGTTGCCCTATAGTGACTAAGGCTGCCGTGTAGTGACTGACTCTGCCCTATAGTGACTAACGCTGCTGTGTAGTGACTGACGTTGCCCTATATTGGGTAACGCTGCTGTGAAGTGGCTGACATTGCCTTGTACGGTGTAGTGCAGTGGCTCACGTCGTTGTGCACTGGCTGACGCTGCTCTATGGTGACTAAACCTGCCGAGCAGCCGCTGACGCTGTCCTATAGTCCTAAAGTGGTTCCCGCTGCAAAGCACTGGCTGCCGCTGCCTTATAGTGACTAGTGCCGCCGTGCAGGGCTGACATTGCCTTGTACAGTGTAGTGCAGTAGCTCACGTTGCCGTGCAGTGGCTGACGCTGATCTATAGTGAATAACGCTGCCGTTTATTGGCTTCCATTGCATTGTACGGTGTTGTGCAGTGACTCACGCTGCCGTAAAGTGGTTGACGCTGCCCTATAGTGGCTGACGCTGTCTTATAGTGGTTCCCGCTGCAAAGCACTGGCTGCCGCTGCCTTATAGTGACTAGTGCTGCCTTGCAGGGCTGACACTGCCTTGTACAGTGTAGTGTAGTAGCTCACGTTGCCGTGCAGGGGCAGACGCTGCCCTATGGTGGTTAACGCTGCCGTGCAGAGTCTGACGCTGCCCTATAGTGGTTCCCGCTGCAGTGCACTGGCTGCCGCTGCCTTATTGTGACTAGTGCTGCCGTGTAGTGGCTGACATTGACTTGTACGGGGCAGTGCAGTGGCTCACGTTGCCGTGCAGTGGCCGACGCTGCCTTATAGAAACTAACGCTGCCGTACAGTGGCTGACGCTGCCATATAATATCTAACTCTGCCGTGCAGGTGCGACATTGCCTTGTAGGGAGTAGTGCAGTAGCTCACGTTGCTATGCAGTGGCTGACGCTGCTCTATAGTGGTTAACGCTGCCGTGCAGTGGGTGACGCTTCCCTATAGTGGCTAACGCTGCCGTGTATTGGATGACATTGCCTTGTACGGTGCAGTGCAGTGACTCTCGTTGCCGTGCAGTGACAGGCGCTACCATACAGTAGCTAACGCTGCCGGGCAGTGGCTGACGCTGCCCTATAGTGGCTAACGCTGCCCTGCAGTGGCTGACATTGCCTTGTACGGTGTAGTGCAGTGGCTCACGTTGATGTGCAGTGGCTGACGCTGTCCTAGAGTGGCTAACGCTGCCGTGCAGTGTCTGACATTGCCTTGTACGATGTAGTGCAGTGGCTCACGTGGCCGTGCAGTGACTGACGCAGCCCTATAGTAGCTAATGCTACCGTGCAGTGACTGACGCTGTTCTTTAGTGGCTAACGGTTCCGCGCAGTGGATGACATTGCCTTGTACAGTGCAGTAGCTCAAATTGCCGTGCAGTGGCTGGCGCTGCCCTATAGTGGCCAACGCTGCCCTGCAGTGGCGAACGCTGCCCTATAGTGATTAACACTGCCGTGCAGTGGCTGCCGCTGCCCTATCTATAGTGACTAACGCTGACGTGTAGTGGCTGACGCTGCCCTATAGTGGTTAACGCTGCCGTGTTGTGGCTGACGCTGCACTACAGTGGCTAACGCTGCCGTGCAGTGACTGACGCTGCCCTATAATGGCTAACGCTACCATGCAGTGGCTGACATTGCTTTATACAGTGCAGTGTCTCATGTTGTCGTGCAGTGACTGGCGCTTCCCTATAGTGGCTAACGCTGCCATGAAGTGGCCGACGCTGCCCTGTAGGGGTTGTCGCTGCCATGCAGTAGCTGCCGCTGCCCTATAGTGACAAACGCTGCTGTGTAGTGGCTGACGTTGCCCTATCATGGTTAACGCTGCTGTGAAGTGGCTGACATTGCCTTGTACGGTGTGGTGCAGTGGCTCATGTTGCCGTGCAGTGGCTGACGCTGCTCTGTATTGACTAACGCTGCCGTGCAGTGGCTGACATTGCCTTGTACGGTTTAGCGCAGTGGCGCACGTTGCCGTGTAGTGACTGACGCTGCCCTATAATGGTTAACGCTGTTGTGCAGTAGCTGACATTGCCTTGTACGGTGCAGTGCAGAGACTCAGGTTTCCGTGCAGTGACTGACGCTGCCCTAAAGCAGCTAACGCTGCCATGCAGTGGATGACATTGCTTATTACGGTGCAGGGCAGTGGCTCTCGTTGCCGTGCAGTAGCTGACGCTGCTCTTTTTTGTAACAAACGCTGCCCTGCAGTGACTGACACTGCCCCATAGTTGCTAATGCTGCCGTGTAGTGGCTGACGTTGCCTTGTACGGTGCGGTGCAGTGGCTCACGTTGCCGTGCAGTGGCTGACGCTGCCCTAAAAAAACTAACACTGTCGTGCAGTGGCTGACGCTGCCCTATAGTGACTAACGCTGCCGTGCAGTGTCTGACATTGCTTTTCACGGTGCAGTGCAGTGACTCTCGTTGCCGTGCAGTGGCTGACGCTGTTCTATAGTAACAAACACTGCCCTGCAGTGGCTGATGCTGCCTTATATTAATAACGCTGCCGTGCAGTGACTGACATTGCCTTGTACGGTGCAGTGCAGTGGCTCACGTTGCCGTGCAGTGGCTGACGCTGCCCTATAGTTGCTAATGCTGCCGTGTAGTGACTGACATTGCCTTCTAGGTACAGAACAGTGGCTCACGTTGCCCTGCAGTGGCTGACGCTGCCTTAAAGTGGCTAACGCTGCCGTGCAGTGGCTGACGCTGCCCTATAGTGGCTAACGCTGCCGTGCAGTTTCTGACATTGCTATATACGGTGCAGGGCAGTGGCTCACGTTGCCGTGCATTATCAGACGCTGCCATGCAGTGGCTAACTCTGCCGTGCAGTTACTGGCGCTGCCCTTTAGTGGCTAACACAGCCGTGTACTGGCTGGCGCTGCCCTATAGTGGCTAGCGCTGCCGTGCAGTGGCTGACGCTGCCCTTTAGTGGCCAACGCTGCCGTGCAGTGACTGACGTTGCTTTATAGTGACTAACGCTGCCGTGCAGTGGCTGATGCTGCCCCATTGTGGCTAACACTGCAATGCAGTGGCTGACGCTGCCCTATAGTGGTTAACGCTTCCGTGCAGTGACTGACAATGCCCTTTAGTGGTTAACGCTGCGGTGCAGTGGCTGCCGCTACGCTAAAGTGACTAAGGCTGCCGTGTAGTGGCTGACTCTGCCCCATAGTGGTTAACGCTGCCGTGCAGTGGCTGACATTGCTTTTTACGGTGCAGGGCAGTGGCTCTCGTTGCCGTGCAGTGGCTGACGCTGCTCTATAGTAACAAACTCTGCCGTGCAGTGGCTGATGCTGCCCTATAGTGGCTAACACTGCCGTGCAGTGACTGAAATTGCCTTGCACGGTGTAGTGCAGTGGCTCACGTTGCCGCGCAGTGGCGGACGCTGCCCTATAGTTGCCAATGCTGCCGTGTAGTGACTGACATTGCCTTGTAGGTACAGTGCAGTGGCTCACGTTGCCGTGCAGTGGCTGACGCTGCCCTAAAGTGGTTAACGCTGCCGTGCAGTGTCTGAAGCTGCCCTATAGTGGCTAACGCTGCCGTGCAGTGGCTGACATTGTCATATACGGTGCAGGGCATTATCTCACGTTGCCGTGAATTATCAGACGCCTCACATGCAGTGGCCAACTCTGTCGTGCAGTGACTGGCGCTACCCTTTAGTGGCTAACACTGCCGTGTACTGGCTGGCGCTGCCCTATAGTGGCTAACGCTGCCGTGCAGTGGCTGACGCTGCCCTTTAGTAGCCAACGCTGCCGTGCAGTGACTGACGCTGCTTTATAGTGACTAACGCTGCCGTGCAGTGATTGATGCTGCCCCATAGTGACTAACGGTTATGTGCAGTGACTGACATTGCCTTGAACAGTGCAGTCGCTCACTTTGCCGTGCAGTGGCTAACGCTGCCCTATAGTGACCGACGCTACCGTGCAGTGACTGACGCTGCTTTATAATGGTTGCCGCTGCCGTGCAGTGACTGATGCTGCCCTAGAGTGGCGCACGTTGCCGTGTAATATCTGCCGCTTCCCAATAGTGACTAACGCTGCCGTGCAGTGTCTGAAGCTGCCCTATAGTGGCTAACGCTGCCGTGCAGTGGCTGACATTGCCTTGCACGGTGCAGTGCAGCGGCTCACGTTGCCGTGCAGTGACTGACCTAGCCCTATAGTAGCTAACGCTGCGAGCAGTGGCTGACGCCTCCCTATAGCACCTAACGCTGCCGTGCAGTGGCTGACATTGCCCCACAGGGTGGAATGCGATGGCTCACATTGCCGTGCAGTGGCTGACGCTGCCCTATAGTGACTAACGCAGCCATGCAGTGGCTGACGCTGCCCTATTGTAGCTGACGCTACCGTGCAAAGGCTGACGCTGCCCTTTAGTGGCTAACAGTTCCGTGCAGTGGATGACATTGCCTTGTACAATGCAGTAGCTCAAATTGCTGTGCAGTGGCTGCCGCTGCCTTATAGTGGCTAACGCTGCCGTGTAGTGGCTGACGGTGCCCTACAGTGGTTAACGCTGTCGTGTAGTGGCTGACACTGCACTACAGTGGCTAACGCTGCCGTGCAGTGACTGACGCTGCCATATGGTGGTTAACGCTGCCGTGCAGTAACTGACGCTGTCCTATAATAGCTAACGCTGCCTTGCAGTGGCTGATATTGCCTTGAACGAAGCAGTGCAGTGGCTCACATTGCCGTGCAGTTGCTGACGTTGCCTTCTAGTGACTAACGCTGCCGTGCAGTGGCTGACGCTGCCCTATAGTGACTAACACTGCCGTTAGTGCCTGACGCTGCCCTATGGTGGCTAACGCTACCATGCAGTGGCTGACGCTGCCCTATAGTGACTAACGGTTCCGTGCAATAGCTGACATTGCCTAATACAGTGCAGTGGCTCACTTTGCCGTGCAGTGGCTGGCTCTGCCCTGTAGTGGCTAACGCTGCCATGCAGTGGCTGCCGCTGCCCTATAGTGGTTAACGCTGCTGTGTAGTGGCTGACGTTGCCCTATCATGGTTAACGCTGCTGTGAAGTGGGTGACATTGCCTTGTAGGGTGTGGTGCAGTGGCTCTTGTTGCCGTGCAGTGACTGACGCTGTCCTAGAGTGGCTAACGCTGCCGTGCAGTGGCTTACGCTGCCTTATAGTGGCTAAAACTGCTGTTTAGTGCCTGACGCTGCTCTTTGGGGGCTAACGCTTCAATGCAGTGGCTGACGCTGCCCTAGAGTGGCTAACGCTGCCGTGCAGTGGCTGACGCTGCCCTATAGTGAGTAAGGCTGCCGTGTAGTGGCTGACTCTGCCCTAGAGTGACTAACGCTATTGTGCCTTGCAGTGGCTGACGCTGCCCTATAGTGACTAACGCTGCTGTGTAGTGACTGGCGTTGCCCTATATTGGTTAACGCTGCTGTGAAGTGGCTAACATTGCCTTGTACAGTGTAGTGCAGTGGCTCACGTTGTTTTGCAGTGGCCGACGCTGCTCTATGGTGACTAATGCTGCCGTGCAGTGGCTGACGCTGTCTTATAGTAGTTAACGCTGCCGTGCAGTGGCTTACGCTGCCTTATAGTGGCTAAAACTGCTGTGTAGTGCCTGACGCTGCTCTTTAGGGGCTAACGCTGCCATGCAGTGGCTGACGCTGCCCTAGAGTGGCTAACGCTGCCGTGCAGTGGCTGACGCTGCCCTATAGTGGCTGACGCTGTCCTATAGTAGTTCCCGCTGCAAAGCACTGGCTGCCGCTAACTAATAGTGACTAGTGCTGCCGTGCAGGGCTGACATTGCCTTGTACAGTGTAGTGCAGTAGCTCACGTTGCCGTGCAGTGGCTGACGCTGATCTATAGTGAATAACGCTGCTGTGTATTGGCTGCCATTGCATTGTACTGTGTAATGCAGTAGCTCACGTTGCCGTGCAGTGGCCGACGCTGCCTGATAGTGTCTAATGCTGCCGTGCAGTGGCAGACGCTGCCCTATGGCGGTTAACGCTGCCGTGCAGAGTCTGACGCTGCCCTATAGTGGTTCCCGCTGCAGTGCACTGGCTGCCGCTGCCTTACTGTGACTAGTGCTGCCGTGTAGTGGCTGACATTGACTTGTACGATGCAGTGCAGTGGTTCACGTTGTCGTGCAGTGGCCGACGCTGCCTTATATTAATTAACGCTGCCGTGCAGTGGCTGACGCTGCCATATAATATCTAACTCTGCCGTGCAGGTGCTGACATTGCCTTGTAGGGAGTAGTGCAGTGGCTCACGTTGCCGTGCAGTGGCTGACGCTGCTCTGTAGTGGTTAACGCTGCCGTGCAGTGGCTGACGCTGCTCTATAGTAACAAACGCTGCCGTGCAGTGTCTGATGCTGCCCTATAGTGGCTAACGCTGCCGTGCAGTGACTGACATTGCCTTGCACGGTGTAGTGCAGTGGCTCACGTTGCCGTGCAGTGGCTGACGCTGCCCTATAGTTGCTAATGCTGCCATGTAGTGACTGACATTGCCATGTTGGTACATTGCAGTGGCTCACGTTGCCGTGCAGTTGCTGACGCTGCCCTAAAGTGGCTAACGCTGCCGTGCAGTGGCTGACGCTGCCCTATAGTGGCTAACGCTGCCGTGCAGTGGCAGACATTTCCATATACGGTGCAGGGCAGTGACTCACGTTGCCGTGAATTATCAGACGCTGCCATGCAGTGGCTAACTCTGCCGTGCAGTGACTGGCGCTGCTTTATAGTGACTAACGCTGCCGTGCAGTGGCTGATGCTGTCCCATAGTGGCTGACACTGCAATGCAGTGGATGACGCTGCCCTAAAGTAACTAACGCTGCCGTGCAGTGGTTGATGCTGCCTTATAGCGTCTGACGGTTATGTGCAGTGACTGACATTGCCTTGTACAGTGCAGTGGCTCACTTTGCCGAGCAGTAGCTGACGCTGCCCTTTAGTGGCTGACGCTACCGTGCGCAAAGGCTAACGTTTCCGTGCAGTGGCTGATGTTTTTCTATAGTAGCGAACGCTGCCGAGCAGTGGCTGTCGCTGCTTTATAATGGTTAACGCTGCCGTGCAGTGACTGACGCTGCCCTAGAGTGGCTAATGCTGCCGTGCAGTGGCTAAAATTGCCTTCTACGGTGTTGTGCAGTGGCGCACGTTGCCGTTTAGTATCTGCCGCTTCCCTAAAGTGACTAACGCTGCCATGTGGTGGCTGACATTGCCTTGTACGGTGCAGTGCAGTGGCTCACGTTGCCGTGCAGTGACTGACTCAGCCCTATAGTAGCTAACGCTGCCGACCAGTGGCTGACGCTGCCCTATATCACCTAACCCTGCCGTGCAGTGGCTGACATTGCCTCGTAGGGTGGAAAGCGATGGCTCACATTGCCGTGCAGTGGCTGACGCTGCCCTTTAGTGGCTAACGCTGCCGTGTAGTGGCTGACGCTGCCCTATATTGGTTAACGCTGTCGTGTAGTGGCTGACGCTGCATTACATTAGCTAAGGCTGCCGTGCAATGACTGACGCTGCCCTATGGTGGCTAACGCTACCATGCAGTGGCTGACGCTGCCCCATAGTGACTAACGGTTCCGTGCAGTGACTGACATTGCCTTATACAGTGCAGTGGCTCACGTTGCCGTGCAGTGACTGGTGCTGCCTTATAGTGACTAACGCTGCCGTGCAGTGGATGACATTGCCTTGTGCGGTGTAGTGCAGTGGCTCACGTTGTTGTGCAGTGGCTGACGCTGCTCTATAGGGGTTGTCGCTGCCATGCAGTGGCAGCCGCTGCCCTATAGTGACTAACGCTGCTGTGTAATGGCTGATGTTGCCTTATCATGGTTAACGCTGCTGTGAATTGGCTGAAATTGTCTTGTACGGTGTGGTGCAGTGGCTCATGTTGCCGAGCAGTGAGTGACGCTGTCCTAGAGTGCACAACGCTGCCGTGCAGTGGATGACATTGCCTTGTACGGTGTAGTGCAGTGGCTCACGTTTTTGTGCAGTGGCTGACGCTGATCTATGGTGACTAAAGCTGCCGTGCAGTGGCTGACGCTGCCCTAGAGTGGCTAACGCTGCCGTGCAGTGGCTGACGCTGCCCTATAGTGGTTCGCGCTGCAAAATACTGGCTGCCGCTGCCTTATAGTGTCTAGTGCTGCCGTGTAGTGCCTGACATTGACTTGTACGATGCAGTGCAGTGGCTCACGTTGCCATGCAGAGGCTGACGCTGCCCTATAGTGACTAACGCTGCCGTGTATTGGCTGCCATTGCTTTGTACGGTGTAGTGCAGTGGCTCACGTTGCCGTGCAGTCGCCGACGCTGCCTAATAGTGGCTGACGCTGCCGTGCAGTGGCAGACGCTGCCCTATGGTGGTTAACGCTGCCCTGCAGAGTCTGACGCTGCTCTATAGTGACTAACGCTGCCGTGTAGTGACTGACGCTGCCCTATAGTGGTTAACGCTGCCCTGCAGTGGCTGACGCTGCCCTATAGTGGCTAACGCTGTCGTGCATTGGCTGACATTGCATTGTACGGTGTAGCGCAGTGGCTCATGTTGCCGTGCAGTGACTGACGCTGCTCTATAGTGACTAACGCTGCCGTGTAGTGGCTGACGCTGCCCTATAGCGGTTAACGCTGACGTGCAGTGGCTGACGCTGCCCTATAGTGGTTAACGCTGAGTGATGTGGCTGACGCTGCCTTATAGTAGATAAAGCTACCGTGTAGTCACTGACATTGCCTTGTACGGTGCAGTGCAGTAGCTTACGTTGCCGTGCAGTAGCTGATCTGCCCCATAGTAACAAACGCTGCCTGCAGTGACTGACGCTGCCCAATAGTGACTAACGCTGCCGTACAGTGGCTGACATTGCCTTGCACGGTGTAGTGCAGTGACTAACGTTGTCGTGCAGTGGCTGACGCTGCTCTATAGTGGCTAACGCTGCCGTGCAGTGGCTGACGCTGCCCTAAAGTGACTAACGTTGCCGTGCAGTAGCTGACGCTGCCCTATAGTGACTAACGCTACCATGCACCGGCTGACATTGCTCTGTACGGTGCAGTGCAGTGGCTCACGTTGCCGTGCAGTGGCTGACGCTGCCCTATAGTGGCTAACGCTTTCGTGCAGTAGCTAACGCTGCCCTATAGGTGCTAACGCTGCCGTGCAATGACTGACATTGCTTTTCACTGTGCAGTCCAGTGGCTCACGTTACCGTGCAGTGACTGACGCTGCTCTATAGTGGCTAGCGCTGCCGTGCAGTGGCTGTCGCTGCCCTATAGTGGCTGACACTGCCGTGTAGGAGCTGACGCTGCCCTATAGTGGCTAACGCTGCCATGCAGTGACTGACGCTGCCCTATTGTAGCTAACGCTACCGTGCAGTGGCTAACGCTGCCCTTTATTGGCTAACGGTTCCGTGAGGTGTCTGACATTACCTTGTACAGGGCAGTGGCTCACGTTGCCGTGCAGTGGCTGACGCTATCTTATAGTAGCTAACAATGCCGTGCAGTGACTTACGCTACCCTAGAGTGACTAACGCTGCCGTGCAGTGGTTGCCATTGCCTTGTACGGTGCAGTGTGCAGTGCCTCACGTTGCCGTGCAGTGGCTGGCGCTGCTCCATAGTGACTAACGCTGCCGTGCAGTGGGTGACGCTGCCCTATTGTGACTAACGCTGCCGTGAATTGGCTGACATTGCATTGAAGGGTGCAGTGCAGTGACTCACGTTGCCGTGCAGTGACTGGCGCTACCATATGGTAGCTAACGCTGCCGTGCAGTGGCTGACGCTGCCCTATAGTGGTTAACGCTGCCGTGCAGTGGCTGACGCTGCTCTATAGTGGCTAACGCTGCCGTGCAGTGGCTGACGTTGCCCTATAATGGTTAACGGTGCCGTGCAGTTGCTGATGCTGCCGAGCAGTGGCTTACGCTGCCGTGCAGTGACTGACGCTGCCTTTTGGTGGGTAAAGCTGCCGTGTAGAAACTGATTCTGCCCTTTAGTGATTAACGCTGCCGTGCAGTGGCTGCCGCTGCCCTATAATGACTAACGCTGCCGTGTAGTGGCTGACGCTGCACTTCAGTGGCTAACGCTGCCATGCAGTGGCTGACGCTGCACTACAATGGCTAATCCTGCCGTGAAGTGGCTGACGCTACGCACTAGTGACTAACGCTGCCGTGTAGTGGCTGACTCTTCCCTATAGTGGCTTACGCTGCCGTGCATTAGCTGATGCTGCCCTATGGTGGTTAACGCTGCTGTGCAGTGGCTGACGCTGCCCTATAATGGCTAACGCTGCTGTGCAGTGGCTGACATTGCCTTGAACGGTGCAGTGCAGTGGCTCACGTTGCCGTGCAGTGGCTGACGTTGACCTCTAGTGACTAACGCTGCCGTGCAGGGGCTTACGCTGCCTTACAGTGGCTAACACTGCTGTGTAGTGCCTGACGCTGCTCTATGGTGGCTAACGCTACCATGCAGTGGCTGACACTGCCCTATAGTGGCTAACACTGCCGCGCAGTGGCTGACATTGCCTTGTACGGTGTATGCTCTGACTCACGTTACCGTGCAGTGGTTGGTGCTTGCTTATATTGGCTGCCCCATAGTGGTTATCGCTGCCGTGCATTGGCTGACGCTGTCCTATAGTGGCTAACGCTGCCGTGTAGTGTATGATGCTGCCCTATAAGGCTAACGCTGCCATGCAGTGGCTGACGCTGCCCTAGAGTGGCTAACACTGCCGTGCAGTGGCTGACGCTGCCCTATAGTGTTTAACGTTTCCGTACAGTGGCTGACATTGCCTTGTACAGTGCAGTGGCTCACATTGCCGTGCAAGGCTGACGCTGCCTTATTGTGGATAATGTTGCCGTGCAGTGGCTGACGCTGCCCTTTAATGGTTAACGCTGCTGTGTTGTGGCTGACATTGTCTTGTACGGTGTCGTGCAGTGGCTCACGCTGCTATGCGGTGGCTGACGCTGCTCTATAGTGACTAACGCTTTCATGCAGTGGCTAACGCTGTACTATAGTGGCTAACGCTGCCGTGCAGTGGCTGACACTGCCCTATAGTGACTAACGCTGCCGTGCAATGCCTGACGCTGCCCTACAGTGGCAATCGCTGCCGTGCAGTGGCTGATACTACCCTATAGTGACTATCGCTGCCGTGTAGTGGCTGACGCTGCCCTGTAGCGGCTAACGCTGCCATGCAGTGGCTGACGCTGCCCTATAGTGGCTAACGCTTTCGTACAGTGGCTGACGCTGTCTTATAGTGGCTAACGCTGCCGTGCAGTGTCTGACGCTGCCCTATAGTGGTTAACGCTGCCGTGTAGTGTCTGATGCTGCCCTATAGTGGTCAGCTGGCGTGCAGTGCCTGACGCTGCCCTATAGTGACTAACGCTGTCGTGCAGTGGCTGATGCTGCCCTATATTGGTTAACGTTGTCGTGCTGTGGCTGACGCTGCCCAATAGCGGTAAACGCTGCCGCTGCTCTATAGTGACTAAACTGCCGCGCAGTGTCTGACATTGGCTCGTACGGTGCAGTGCAGTGGCTCACGTTGCCGTGCAGGGACTGACGCTGCCCTATAGTGGCTAATGCTGCCGTGCAGTGGCTGACGCTGCCGTGTAGTGACTGACGCTGCACTATAGTGGCTAACGCTGCCGTGCAGTGGCTGGCAATTCCTTGTACGGTGCAGTTTAGTGGCTCACGTTGCCGCGCAGTGGCTGACGCTGCCCTATAGTCGGTAACGCTGCCGCGCAGTGGCTGACGCTACTCTTTAGTGGCTAACATCATCGTGTAGAGACTGACGCCGCCTTATAGTGGTTAACGATGCCGTGCAGTGGCTGACGCTGCCGTGCAGTGGATGATGCTGATACTGAAACACTTACCAATGTAAATTCATTCGATGTCACTCAACTGTACTAAATAAAACTTCCACGCTATGTTCGTGGAATGAATCGAGTGACGAAATGAACTGACTTATAAAGGCACCCATTGACACAGGAGTTGATACAAAGGTAACTAATGCATGTGACTTGGGAGAAGGGTCTTTCTTCAAAGATAATCTTTTTATTACCATCAAAGCCACATATTGACACTGGAGCTGTTAGAAGGGTTACAAAGCAAAGAGTTTGGAGGAGGGGCTTACTTCATAAAGGAATTCAAATACTACCATCAAAGCCACCCATTGACACAGGAGCTGTTGAGAGGCTTACTTATGCATGAGACTTGATAGATCTGCCTTATTTCAAAAGTAATCAGCATTATAAGTATCAGAGCCACCCATTCACACTGGAGCACAGGAGCTGTTAGAAGCGTTACTTTTCATAAGACTTGGTAGGAGGGCCTTACTTCAACAAGTAATCCACATCACTCCCATCAACGCCACACATTGACACAGGCTGCTGAGAGGATTACTAATGCATGAGACTTGGGAGGACGGCTTAACTTCATAAAGTAATCCACATTTCTACTATCAAAGCCTCCCATTGAAACAGAAACTGTCATGCGGGTTACTAATGCCTGATAT
>SDVV010007737.1:0-17596 GCA_016164225.1 Gammarus roeselii | reverse complement strand
ATTCATTGCGAAGAATGACGATGTTATTTCGATTTTTCAAGAATATGTACTATCTTTCTTCGTCGTTTACATAGTACAAATCGTATTAAATTTGCCTTCTCACGGTATCTAATAGTCAACACTTCAGCTGTGAAGTTACTTGTCTTTGAGTACCTTGATATGAGTACGCTTGGTTACTAGCAAGCTACAAAACCTAACAGGGCTAGTGACTTTCAAACCAGAAGACACGGGAGTATATGCAATCTTCGTCGGCAATGAACTGATGCAACTAGTATGCGGTGCACAAACGGGACCGTTCACTATAACGAAAAGTCCTGCAGAACCCGAAGTACCGAGTGTCCCATTCATTAGGAATGCACTATGCATCCACGCGTCGAACGTCGCATTAGAAGTATAAACAGAGAGCCGCGGCGCAATGACCGGCCTCATCTTGTGCTTGATCAGCCAGAGGAGATTAGATTAGAGTGACGAGGCTTTCTAGCGCGCTGGAGTCATCGTCCTTCTGGCGCCGAATATCAAATTAGCAGGAAGTGAGTCTTAGTTTTTCTTCTTTTAATATTCCAGTTAGGTTGACTACTGCGCAAAGTCAAAGTACTTTACCCGGCGAAAGTCTATGGTATGCAAAGGTGCCACAGGAGGTACAGGAACTACTAGGGTGCTATGGCCATATGGTCCCAGCACTCCCCGCATGGCAGTAAGGAGGAATAACACACTACCTACCCTGCTTCAGAGGCCCTAGGATCCGCAGTAGTCCTTAAGGTGCCGGGCAACGCGTCCCAACACCTGCTGTGGGGAAAGATGAAGAAGCGATAGAAAACGGAGATTCCATGTATGAGATCTACACTAGGTGTAGGGAATTTCACGGATGAGAATAGGACGAATGGAAAGAAGAAGGAGGAATAGTCGTAGAAAAAGGTTGCCTGAAAGAAAGCGCAACTTGGCTGTTATTTGCCACCCGAAAGGAGAATAGTTAGAACCGGTACGTGTATGTTTGAGTGTGCAGGTCTGTGTGTGCATGCGTGTATTTGTGTAAATGTTGGTGTGCAATGTCTATTAGAAGAGTTGTTAAGAAGGAGTCAGAGACAAGTTTAGGGAAATTTGAACTAAACACCAGATGCAAATGAAGTAAAAAAAGTTAGGCAAATCAGGATAGGGGAGAAAAGGAGAAATAGTGAAGGGTAAAGAAGAAGGGAGTCTGAAGGGAAATAATGGTGTTCACCCTACCGGTTGGGCCTTGACTGTGTGCGGCCCGTGAACCTAACAGATGCCTAGGGGGGGGGGGGGAAGCCAGAGGAGAACAAAATACATTACACCATCACTTCAATTAGAAAAAAAAATTGTCTGACCTAATTCCAAGCAAGACGATCAAGTGAGCAACAGTAATAATACCTGACGCGCATGCTAATTCGCGAATTATAAGTCATAATTATTAGATTACTGAGGAATGAATCAAATCAAGTTAGAGAAGGGCTATTGTTTTTCAATTACTCTATGTTAGCTACCTCAGTGAACATGACAATCTGTGATATGAAAAGTTTTTCAATGTTTAAATTTTATCACAGGATTTTTTTTCCAATATATGCAAATGAAGTAGGCCGTTATGATAAAAATTTGTTCAATATATGTAACTGAAGTAAGCCGCCACAACGGAGGAAGACGCCTTATCTTTCCAACAGAAACGGCGGCGTCAACAAAGCTTGAACTCACAACATGCCACACAAAAGGATGAGGCTGTGATCGGGTACGCTATCCCCTTGGATACCTGGGAGTAGCGCTTAGAAGATACATGGTAACTCCTCAAAGATACATCGCATGAGTGTAAATTGGGTAATGGGACTTTCATGTATGACACTTTTAAATCATACATCTTATTAGAAGGAAACTATGGTATAATCTGAGGTATGAATGATAAAATTCTTGACTTTTCCTTTTTTATTAAGTACAACACCTCCACTAAGAAACTGATACAATATGATCAAATTCGTTCCATACGATGACCATTTTTTCCTATGCAGAGTTAAAAAAGAAGAGCCACAACCTACATGAACACCGAAGTAGAGAAAAATGTTAATAATGTCGAATACTACAGTCTACAATAAACTGATCAATGTTAATGATCGAGTTACAATATATGAAGTACGAGATAACCTATAACGCATACATGCATGTCTTAATCAACATTCAACGTGCGGCTGCATCCTACATCAACACCGTATTTCGAACAATATGGTCCACTTAATTCAAAGTACCAGTTAGCAACAGTTATCCAAATATGTCTGAAACAATGTGCTGTGTGGAAGATACAAAGGTAATAAGTCATTCATTCATACGACTAAACAAAATAAATTGGACAAATTTCCAAAACCTATACAAAATTTATCATACATCAAGCGTCAATGTGGAAATAAGCTAAACTATTTATCAATACCCCACATGCGGAGTGAAATCTGGTCATTATTTAACAAATTTTTTGGTGAGCAAAGGTAAAAAAGAACAGGAAAAATAACGTAGACGTGACAAGTCTCTACACATTGAATATATATAAATTGTGAACACATAGAACACAAAATATCCCCAGATATAGTTATCGTAACCACCATCAAGGCGATAGCCAACAGGTTCTGAGCGACTCAATTATACCCTACGTATAATTATATATCTATATAACCATATAATACATAAACAAAAATGTATGGAATAGAAGTACACAAAATACAGAACAATAATAAATGTTAACCACAAGCCGGGTCGTTAGCTAACAGACGAGCGAGGTGTATAATATGAACCATTTAATTCATTAATAAATAACATTAACACTTGCATTCTGTAAATAAGGAACACATAAAACTGTATACACAATGTAACATTTTAACACAACTATACGTTATGTATACCAAGCCGGCCCATCTCTATTTATCCTATCTACTTAATTGGTTATGTAGTACCCGATACCCATGTTGAATGCGTACTAAAAAACTAACTCAGTTACATTATACCCGTTACTTTGTCCGCTTTGCACTACGTACCACTACCCAGGCGAAGTCATCACAGCTCACTCCTGTGGTAATGAATAAACAGTAAGTGGTGGTCACGTCCACCCATCACAGCAGTACATAGGAAAGAAACGTATATACACACAATAAACATTATAAACCACATTAATAGTATAAAATGTCCCTAAACGCGGATTTTATCCGGTATGTGGGAATTTAAACATAACATTTCACCGGGCATTGCATGCAACCTTGAGTCAGCGGGCGGAAGGCGGTCGGTGCGAAGACAGGCAGCTCGAAGGAACTGGTTTTAGCAGCCGGACAGATGGATAGCTTATATATGTTTATAGTTAGTAATTTGGTTACATATTAACATAAGGGTATTAGCATTTCAATGCTTGGGCATTTTGTATTGCAACTTCGTTGCTTGTCATGTCGCATATATGCATTTTCAATGCTGGGTACTCTGAAAGTTTTTTTAGGGTACTGACAACATGCATTTATATGATAAGTTTTATTGATAATAACAGTTACATAACAATTCACAGGCTGCATTAAAGGTTAATACTCCACACATATTCTTCTTGCGCGAATGTTGATTTCTGGACACGTTCATAATGATTTTTCCAACCTCGGTATCAATTCTACGACGTACGCTATTGATCAATTTACACGCGGCATAGATTCAATTTGATTCTTGTTATTTTCTGCAATTGTTTTTTATCAGTACCTCTTCGTTCTGTTAGTTACTCCTGCAGTAACTCCTTCTATCGTTTTTCTCTATCGCACACTTAGAAAAATGATGCCATATAACAGGTGACTGAAACAATCCTTCAATAGTATTTTCAAGATGAAAATTTCAGGTGGGGTGCGGTTGAGGACACCCATTGGCAAAAAATTAGATGCGCTCCTGGAAAATTAGGTGAGATTGCTCATACCTATTATTTGTCTTATAACTTAGTTCCGCATCATGTTTGCTATGTTTGCGTGTATGTTTCGGTCTGGATTAAAATTCTATATATTTTTCTGTACATATATGTTTGTATTCCTATCTAGTTGTGGTATATTTGACTCATTCGAAGGTTTTTGGTGGAGTTTTTTTAGCGATGGGATCCTTAATACCAGCTTGATATTGAATATAGGCTATATTTTGTGTTTTACATCTATTTATTTCATATGTATAAAATATCTATAGGAATAGTATGGTTTATTTGTTTGGCAGTTTGCGGGTTAATGTATATACTTCTTAGGATGCTGTAGCTTGGTTACGAGACTCTGTATACTCCATAACGCATTATCCAGTTTTGAAACAGGTATATCGGTATTCCATTGACGCGATGTTCCAGTAGCGAGAGTAGCTAAACGATATGAATTTATTCTAAGTTATTATATTATGTTATGTATACTTGGTAATGATCGGTTGATTATGTTGAATTTGTATTGTTTTCGGAATTTTGAATGGGTATCTCATACAGTTATAGGAATTTAGGCTATTTAGGTTTGCATCGTTCATATAGTACACTATTTCAGTCATAATTCGGTCGGTTATTGCATCATTCTTCTTGCTTTGTTATAACTCGTGAGTTTGAGTACGGGTCTTTCAGTTTTGTATGTTCTCAGTACAGTTTCCATCTTCGATAAAAGATATTGGGAATTTTATACAATTTTAGGATATATTACGTTTGTATCTGTAATGCAGAACATTATTTCAGGTGTAATTAGTTACAAGTTGTATATTTTTAGTGTTTTATTTATATTTTTTACATCCAGGTATAATGTTTGACTTGGATATTTTATATATAGAACAGTTGATTTGTTACAAACTTGGTCTTGCTGTTAGCTTATTGTATGTTTATTTTAAGACCATACTTCAATGTTTAGCTAGGAGTTAGAGGACACCCATAGGCAAAAGCTCGTTGTGTTTAGGCCTATTTGTATAAGAAAACCGATTTACTGTGACGGATACCCAGTGTATTACAATTTTAATGTTTAAAAGGTGTAAGTCCGTATTGAATCTCTGTGGAATTTTGTAATTGACCCCTATCAAGCGTATAGTTTAACGTTTTAGAAGACCATTTACTGGATGGGTGGGGTCCTGGTGTAGAGGTGGTTTACACTCTTTGGACGTCATTTAAACTTCGTCCAAGTTCAACGTGATTTTGAATGTTCGTGTGGACGTCGGTCTTAATTTCCATGGATTTGTTAGAGCGGTTATCCGACAACCTGCTATTCGTTGTAGTGATTTACTTAAGTCATCAGTGAACAGAAGCCCAGCTTTTTTTGGTCACACTCTTTGAGACTCATGTCAGCCCCAATTTTGACCACTGTACCTGTGTATAGGTTCATGGTATCCAGGATGTGACTTTGCTCGATGTTGTTCGGAGATGATGGACCAAACAGATGCATGGCACGTCCGAGGTATTGTATCGTGTCTGGGTGTTACCTCTAAATTTATTATATATCAGTGGTAGATTGCTGAGAAGTGACCTAGTAAAGCATTATAGAGTTCGTTGTTACGACACAGTGGGGCTCGAATTATGTCTTGCTATAGGCATAGCATAAGTTAGGTCTAGGAATTTGTTATAGATTTGAACAGGTATCGTAGTAAAAAATAACATTATTCGCATTACCGCAGTGTTAAATGTCAGATATTTTTTGTATAGCTCATATGTTAGTATATGATCTTAGTCATGAACCAGATTACGTAGGATGTTGGAGTAGGATTTATCATCTGGGTGTGGTGGGATACACCGTATATAATAGTCAATCATTGGCGGTTAGGGTAGAGTAGAGAACCTTATTTAGCAATTTTATAGTTGTTGTTATATGTTTTGATTGGTTATCAGAGAAAAATATCTCAATCATGCATAAATTCGCTTATTTTCATGGAATGTTGGGTAGAAAATACGCTTAATTGGATTTCATGATCCAAAATATCGATTTGTTTTACCTCTAGACTCCGATTCCGTGTCGTCTTTGAGAGCTGATCTATCGGTTTCGTGTAGAATGTTAGTGTTAGAATTCTTCAGTAATTTAATGTACATCTCAATTATGTTATCCGCTCGCATGCCTTTACTAGATGCTTATTCCCGTATGTCGTACTGTTATAAATGTTTGGAAAATGTTTGTAGTTTATACACTCAGAAGTTATTGACTAATTCAGTCTTTGTTATGAGATTGCATTCCAATTCAGAATATCTGTCTTATTTTGAGCATCCATAATATCCATTGTAGCATTTTTCACTAATGGTTTGTGATAATGCCTGTAAACGTTATCTTATCTAACCAACGACTTTCTTTCCCCTGTTTTCATTCTTATGTAAGGTATTTCTTCATTGATTTAAGCTTTGTTCATATCAAATCCATCCAATTGACTCTTTAGTTATAGCAATCTTTAGCATATTGTGTGCCTACATAAATATATTTTTTCACATTGTCTGTTTTAAGTCCAGTAATATCGACCAGTTTCAAGTAATGTTAGGTCATCGCTCGTTAGTAGACTGTTGAGTTTAAAACGTGTATGTAAGCTTCCCGCATACGTCAGTGATGGTTACCGGTGTTAAAGCGTTAGCAAGTTTTATGTTCGGTTTTACTGTTGGAATAAGATTATTTTATAATGCTGGATGTGTTGCTTCTACCATTTTTGTCTATTATAACGAATATTGAATAAATTCACTCTAACATTTTTACTACAGACTTGTAATGTAAAGTCCGCAGTCAACAAGATCTAGGATGTAAACTATGCCTAAATTACATAATTGGCGAAATTTATACATACAAGATCGTTATCGTCACTGCATTAGCACATGGATTAGGGTAACATATAGACATTTACAAACATTTTTCTGCAAAAGGGTTACCATACACTGCCAGATGCATTAATTCCTAGGGAACCTAACCTAACCTAACCAATATAACAACATCCCTTGCTTTTGTTACAAGATATTTAATGTGGATCCGCTTCACGGTATGTGATGTTAAAAGATCTATTCATCCTAACCTAACCTAACCTATTGTATCCAAGAAATTTTCGTAATTATCAATCAACTTTCCATGCTTACATATAATTTTTCAGTGTTTTAGGATTAGAGCATAACAAATATCTCCAAATGTCTCCACATTTTGATCAATCCATTGACTTTTCATGTTTACATAAGATTTTTTTTTTCAGGTTTTTGGATTAATGCATAAAAAATATCTCCACTTGTCTCCACATTTTGATTAATCCTTTGCAGTTTGATACACACTTCAAATTTTGATCTAATGAATCATCAAAAACCTAACCTAACTTATGTACGGTAATCAGTCATTGATATATACAATGCATAACAGATATCTCCACTTGACTCCACATTTTGATCTATCCTATGCACTTTTAATACGCACTTCCGATTTTGTTCAAGCGAATTTCATCTGTTTTCATGTATAATTTCATCATTGTTTGAATATTATAGCTTTTTTTCATATGATTCATGATTTTGATTTGATACAATTCTAAATCCCTTTCACATGTTATTCACACCTATTAAAAACCTAATCTAACCTAACCTGACCTCATGTATGGTGCCTAACCTAACCTTATATACGGTTTTCAGACATTGTCATCTACTTATGAAACCCCCTCCACTTGGTTTTTATAAAACTTGCACCTAATTAATTCTACTTCGCGGTCAATCTTGACTCATTTATGTTACCAGAGAGGACAGATTACCTAACCTAACCTAACCTAACCTAGCCTTATGTACGGTTTTCAGTCATTGTGATATACATATGAACCCCCTCCACGCAGTTTTTATAAATTTTGCACCTAATTATTTCTACTTCACGATCAATCTCGACTCATATATGTTAGCAGAGAGGATAGATTTTCAATCCAAGATGGATTGAATGATACAAGTAATTCATATCTGTTTCCATCATCATACAAACGGACACTTCATCTCATACTTGGTCTACCACATTCACTTCAATATCTCCTGGCACTTCATCCTCTGACGACTTGCACAGTTGATTTGCCTTTTTCTTTCCTATAATTTTCATACTCTTCACGAAGACTTTGTTTCAAACTGTCTCCACACATTACTCGCGGAATTATGTTTATTCAATTTTATTTTTCTGGAAAAATTTACAGACCCCCATCACCCCATTACTTTTGAACAAACGACGACTCAAGCTATACCCCATCCTTCCAAAACAGAATCCCATTATTGATTGAGTATGATCTGATCGGACCCTGATTTATATCTCACCATTCTGTCACACATATGGAGCATTTTCCCCGAGATAGGTTTATGGGTAGCGTTGCACCCCTCGAAACATATTATTCGACCGACTTCGACAATTCGATGTTACCTCCATCAGACACAATGTATGCAATTCATCGCTTAACCTTTGAATTTTAGGATATTATAACCAATTCATTTGAGATTTACATACTTTTACTAGTATTTTATTATTATTGATTACAGATCTTGCTGACATCATCAATGACATCTAACTGTTTTTTTTCGATCACAGCAGGGCTCGTATAGCCATTTATACCCATCATCACGATGTTTCAGTTGCCTCTCAAAATCTATCATATAATCCAGCATATTTTTAATGCGAATACCGAAAGCTGTTCCGCGCCCTTGGGTCCACAAATGTAGTTCTTTTTCTTCTTGAACTTTAATTATTCGAATTTTCCCAAATTCAATGTCATTCTTTTTTTCATCAATGAGGAATTCATGCATTCGTTCCAGATTTTCGTGGTTCCAATGTAAAATCCGTTTCCCACTACCTCAGCTTTATTACAGTCATGATGATTTTTCCACTCGTATCATATCAATTTCGAGAGTTGCTTTCTTATTTCCCTAGAACTTTGTTACATACAACTGTAACCCGTCGACATTAGTTACCCGAAGGTGAGCTCCCACCTTTGTGGTTCTTGTTCTCCGCATTTGTAGAAAATTGATATCTCCATCAGTAGTCAATATTTCCTCGCACCAAGCCAAATCATCTTCGGATATTTCCTCATCCAACACTCGTTAACAAATTTTTGAGATGTGAGCATCCATTTTATTTATTCTATGACAATACGTCCGTCTCCGCTTGTTCTCCACGTAACCTTGACTCCATTCTCGGCAAGCAAATACCTATTATAAGTTGATTACATGTTGTATCTCGCAAAACATTTGGCCTATCATTGCTAGCCGTGGTCATCATGTATGCATGCATGCATGTACGTATTTACGTTACGTGTATAGGGGTGTTAACGTATGTGCATGTGTATATTTGAGCGTATGTACGTACACATGAGTTGAAAAAATGCATACATATATAACAAAATTAAAAATTCAATACAATTTGAAAATTAAAAATTTCAATAAAATAAAAACAAAATCGACGCCTAGATCTTTCTTTAGTTGTCAAGATATTACATCAATAGATTGATTTAGCTTTGTCCGGGCCTCGATTCATTTTTTAATTTTATTGAAATTTTTAATTGTATTGAATTTTGAATTTTGTTATAAATATATTTTTAACTCATTTGTACGTACATACGCTCGAATATACACATGCACATACGTTAACACCCCTAAACACGTAAATACGTACATACATGCATAATTACATGATGACCACGGCGAGCAATGATAGGCCAAATGTTTTGCGAGATACAACATGTGATCAACTTATAATAGGTATCTGCTTGCCGAGAATGGAGTCAGTGTTACGTGGGGAACAAGCGGAGATGGACGTATCGTTTTAGAATAAATAAAAAGGAATGTTCATATCTCAAAAACTTGTTCACGAGTGTTGGATGAAAAAATCTTCGAGTAAGATTTGGCTTGGTTCAAGAATATATTGACTACTGATGGAGATATCCATTATCTTCAAATGCGGAGAACAAGAATCACAAGAGGGGGAGCTAACATTTATATTTGGATGAAGAAAAAAGGAAGTCAGCTTTGGGTAACTAATGTCAACGGGTTACAGTCGTATGTAACAAAGTTCAAGGGAAATAAGAAAGCAACTCTCGGAATTGATATGATCCAGGTCGAAAAATCATCACGGCTGTAATAAAGCTGAGGTAGTGGGAAACGGATTTTACATATGGATGAAAGAAAATCTGGAAAGAATGCATGAAATCCTCATTGAAAAAAAGTTGAATGACATTGGGTTTGAGAAGATTCGAATAATTAAGGTTCAAGAAGAAGAAGAGCTACATTCGTGGACTCAAGGGCACGGAACCGCCTTCGGTATTCGCAACAAAGATATGTTGGATTAAATGACAGATTTTGAGAGGCCACTGAAACATCGTGATGATGTTACGAGCCCTGCTGTGATCGAAAATAAAATGAGTTAGATGTCATTGATGATGTCAGCAAGGTCTGTAATCAATACTAATAAAATACAACAAAAGTATGTAAATCCTAAATCAATTGGTTATAGTATTCTAAACTTCAAAAGTTAAGCGACGAATTGCATACATTGTGTCTGATGGAGGTAACATCGTATTGTCGAAGTCGGTAGCAGAATATGTTTCAAGGGGTGCAACGCTACCCATAAACCTATCTCGGGGTAAATGCTGTATATGTGTGACAGAATGGTGATATATAAATCAGAGTCCGATCAGATCGTACCAGTCAATATTGGGAATCTATTGTGGAAGGATGGGGTATAGCTTGAGTCGTCGTTTGTTCGAACGTAATGGGGTGATAGGGGTCTGTAAACTTTGCCAGGAAGAAATAGAATTGAATAAACATAAATCCACGAGTAATGTGTAGAGACAATTTGAAACGAAGTCATCGTGAAGAGTATGTAAATTAAAGGAAAGAAAAAGGCAAATCAACTGTGCAAGTCGTCAAAGGATGAAGTGCCAGAAGATATCGAAGTAAATGTAGTGTCCCAGGAATGAGATTAAGTGTCCGTTTGTATGATGATGGAAACAAATTTGAATTACTTGTAACATTCAATTCATCTAAGATTGAAAATCTTTCCTCTCTGCTAACATATATGAGTCGAGATGGATCACGAAGTAGAAATAAAAAGGTGCAAGTTTTATATAAACTGCGGGGGGAGGGGGGGGGTCAAATGTATATAACAATGACTGAAAACCGTAGATGAGGTTAGGTTAGGTTAGGTTAGGTTGGGTAATTTGTCCTCTCTGGTATAATATATGAGTCGAGATTGACCGCGAAGTAAAAATAATTAGGTGCAAGTTTTATAAAAACCGTGTGTAATAACAATGTCTGAAAATCGTACATTAGCCATACATAAGGTCACGATAGGCTAGGTTAGCTTTTTGATGTGTGTGAAAACATGTGCAAGTGATTTATTATTGTATCAAATCAAAAATCAAGAATAATATGAAAAAAAGCTATAACATTCCAACAATGATGCAAATATATATGAAAACAGATGAAATTTGCTAGAACAAAATTGGAAGTGCGTATCAAAAGAACAAAGGATAGATCAACATGTAGAGTCATGTGGAGATATTTGTTATGCATTGTATATATCAATGACTGAATACCGTACATAAGTTAGGTTAGGTTTTTGATGATTTACTAGAGCAAAATTGGAATGTGTATCAAACTGCAAAGTATTGATCAAAATGTAGAGGTATGTGGAGATATTTGTTATGCATTAATCCTAAACACTGAAAAATATATCATATGTAAGCATGAAACGTCAAAGGATCGATCAAAATCTAGAGACAGGTGGAGATATTTGTTATGCTTTAATCCTAAAGCACTGAAAATTATATGTAAGCATGACAAGTCCATTGGAAAATACGTAAATTTCTTGGATACAATAGGTTTGGTTAGGTTAGGATGAATAGATCTTATAACATAACATACCGTGAAGCTGATCCACATTAAATATCTTGTAACAAAAGAAAGTGATGTTGTTCTATAGGTTAGCTTAGGTTAGGCTCCCTAGGAATTAATGCATCTGGCAGTGTATGGTTACCCTTTTGCAGAAAAATGTGTAAATGTTTATATGTTACCCTAATACATGTGCCAATGCATTGACGCTAACGATCTTGTATGTATAAATTTCGCTAATTATGTACCTTGGACATGGTTTATATCCTAGATCTTGTTGACTGCGGACCCTACATTGCAGGTCTGTAGTAAAAATGTTAGAGTGTATTTATTCAATATTCGTTAGAGTAGACAAAAAATGGTAGAAGCAACACATCCAACACTAACAGTAAAACCGTACATAAAACTTGCTAACGCTTTAACACCCGTAACCATCACTGACGTATGGACTTGAAACAAGCAAAGTGAAAAAAATATATATATATATGTAGGCACACAATATGCTTAAGATTGTTAAAACTACAGAGTCAAGAGGAGAGATTTCATAAGAATGAAGCTTAATTCAATGAAGAAATACCTTACATAATTATGTAAACGCGGGGAAAAAAATAACCTTTGGTTAGATTAGGTTAAGATGAGTTAGGTTTTTGGGCATTATCACAAACCATCACTGAAAAATGCTACAGGGGATATTGTGAATGATCAAAATACGACAGATATTCTGAATTGGAATTCAAACTCATAACAAAGCCTGAAGTATTCATTAACTTCTAAGTGTATAAACTGCAAACGTCCTACAAACATTTATAAAAGTAAGACATGCGGGCTGAAGCATCTAGTGAAGACATGGGAGCGGATATCATAACTGAGATGTACATTAAATTTTTGAAGAATTTTAACTCTAACACTCTACACAAAACCAATAGATCAGCTCTCCAAGACGACATGGAACAGGAGTCGTGAGGTTAAACATATCAATATTTTGGATCATTACATCCAATTAAGCGTATTTTAAACCCAACATTCCATGAAAATAGGCGAATTTATGCCTGATTTATATATATTCCTCTGATAACCAATCAAAACATATAACATCAACTATAAAATATCTAAATAATATTATTTACTCCACCCTAACCGCCAATGATTGACTATTATATACGGTGTATCCTACCACACTCAGATGATAAATCCTACTCCAATATCCTACGTGATCTGGTTCATGACTAAGATCATATACTAACATATAAGCCATACCAAAAATATCTGTCATTTAACACTGAGTTAATGCGAATAATGTTATTTTTTACTACGATACCTGTTCAAATCTATAACAAATTCCTAAATTCCTAGACAATAAAAATAATACGCCCCTACACGTTCTCAGATCAAAAATCACATTCATGAGATCAGAATCATTTCAGGTAAGCAGGAACACAAATGAACGCAAGAAATTTCAAGAGTGAGAAAGCCGCTCACGTACAATATCGAAGAAAGTCTTATCGCGTGTCCGTAAACTCGATGCCTGAACATGAACCAAAATTCCGCACCCTCGTCCCTTGTGAGTAACACGAAACAGAGGACAGTCAAGAACCCTCAACCGATGCTCTTCCCATCCCCCCTCCACTCCGCTGCTCTCCTTTCTCTCACCACATACTGCGGTCATTTAAAGGCAGACCGGGGCTTTAAACCGCTCATCCGAAAGACTCTTCTAGGTAGTGTTCGTGAAAGAATGTTAAAGTATTATTTGACATATTTAAAAGTGAATTGCTCAGACTGTTTCCAAAGATACTCGTCCCTTCCAAACCCCACGCACCCCGTCATCCGTCCAGTGGTTTCATCTCCAACAGTTCCCACTGAAGTGTTGACCCCTCTTAAAATAAACACTGCTAGCGGCATCAACGATCCTAGCGTCATCTGGCGATATTAACGCTTCTAGCGTCATCTGGCGGCATCAATGATCCTAGCGTCATCTGGCGGCATCAACGCTGCTAGCGTCATCTGATGACATCAACGCTCCTAGCGTCAACTAGCGGCATCAACGCTCTAGCGTCATCTGGTGACATCAACGCTCCTAGCGTCATCTGGCTTCATCAACGGTGCTAGCGTCATCTGGCGGCATCAACGCTGCTAGCGTCATTTGGTGACATCAACGCTGCTAGCGCCATCCGGCGACATCAACGCTCATAGCGTCAACTGGACACGACAACGCTCCTAGGGTCATCTGGCAACATCAACGCTCCTAACGTCAACTGGCGACATCAACGCTGCTAGCGTCATCTGGTGACATCAACGCTCCTAGCGTCAACTGGCGACATCAACGCTCCCAGCGTCAACTGGCTGCATCAACGTTGCTAGCGTCATCTGGTGACACCAACGCTCCTAGCGTCAACTGGCTGCATCAACGCTTCTAGCGTCATCTGGTGGCATCAACGCTCCTAGCGTCATCTGGCGGCATCAACGCTGCTAGCGTCATCTTGTGATATCAACGCTCCTAGCGTCAACTGGCGACATCAACGCTCCTAGCGTCATCTGGCGGCATCAACGCTGCTAACGTCATCTGGTGACATCAACGCTTCTAGCGTCATCTATCAACGCTCCTAGCGTCAACTGGCGACATCCACGCTCTTAGCGTCAACTGGCTGCATCAACGCTTCTAGCGTCATCTGGTGACATCAACGCTCCTAGCGTCAACTGGCTGCATCAACGCTTCTAGCGTCATCTGTGGGCATCAACGCTCCTAGCGTCATCTGGCGGCATCATCGCTGCTAGCGTCATCTTGTGACATCAACGCTGCTAGCGTCATTTGGTGACATCAACGCTGCTAGCGCCATCCGGCGACATCAACGCTCATAGCGTCAACTGGCGACATCAACGCTCCTATCGTCATCTGGCAACGTCAACGCTCCTAGCGTCAACTGGCGACATCAACGCTGCTAGCGTCATCTGGTGACATCAACGCTCCTAGCGTCAACTGGCGACATTAACGCTGCTAGCGTCATCTGGTGGCATCAACGCTCCTAGCGTCATCTGGCGGCATCAACGCTCCTATCGTCAACTGGCGACATCAACGCTCCTAGCGCCAACTGGCTGCATCAACGCTGCTAGCGTCATCTGGTGACATCAACGCTCCTAGCGTCAACTGGCTGCATCAACGCTGCTAGCATCATCTGGTGGCATCAACGCTTCTAGCGTCATCTGGCGGCATCAACGCTGCTAGCGTCATCTTGTGACATCAACGCTCCTAGTGTCAACTGGCGACATCAACGCTCCTAGTGTCATCTGGCGACATCAATGCTCCTAGCGTCAACTGATGACATCAACGCTCCTAGCATCATCTGGCGACCTCAACGCTCCTAGCGTCATCTGGCGACATCAACGCTCCTAGCGTCATCTAGCTGCATCAACGCTGCTAGCGTCATCTAGCTGCATCAACGCTCCTAGCGTCATCTAGCTGCATCAACGCTCCTAGCGTCATCTAGCTGCATCAACGCTCCTAGCGTCATCTGGCGGCATCACCGCTCCTCGCGCCAACGGGCGACATCGATGCCCTAGCATCATATGGCGGTATCAACGCTACTAACGTCGTCTGGCGGCTTCAACGCTCCTAGCGTCATCTGGCTGCATCAACGATCCTAGCGTCATCTGACCGCGTCAACGTTGCTAGCATCTTCTGGCGGCATTCAAGATATTAGCATCATCTAGCGGCATCAACGCTCCTTAGGCACTTTAAGCCTGTACACACGTCTACACTGCGTATTCACGAAAGGGTGTTATGGTAGATACATGAGATATCTTCTTTATTGACATATCATTAGAAGTCATTAGGCAATTAGTGAGTCCTGCTGCACTCCTCGTGTTTTGTGATCATACACCTGGTCATCAGGTTCTAGTGAATCTGTTTTAGTTTTAACTCGATGTGTGAACTGTTCACCTATCCTTAGGTGTTACGCTTTACCGGAATTTGTGGTAACACGGTCGAATTTTAAAGTCTTGGTACATATCCGAGAGCTATTCTCGTCGGCCAGCGTTGAAGCATCTGGCAACCCTGGGCGTTTTCCACTTACAGACGTATTTTTGTTACTTGAAATCTCAATGTAATAAGTTATCAGATTTTTTATTACATCAAAGATAGGAAAATCAATCAATCTTCATTTGCAGCGCGCGAGATAATGATCATAAGATGTTCGTGTGTGCAAGATGCTCGCCTAAATGCAACTTTTTGACCTATGAGTTCACGTTTTTGTGTGCCACTGCACCACATGTATTAATTTCCATGTCTCTCAACATCTCTAGTTTGAATAATCTCATGACATTTTTAAACCCTTGCTACATTCCTGGTGAAATACCTCGCTGAAAATAAAGAATTTTACCCTCTAAATGTTTATCAGCTGATAATCATCTTTAAGGAAATTTCATTGTCAGACCTTGATCAGTATAGCTTTTTTCTCCGTATGTGCTCTGTTTTTCTTAGGCGGAATGATGCCGGCAGTCTCTTTTAGATCATATCGCAGCTGTACAACATACAAAAAAAATATCCTAAATAATATTGAAAAAGCCCTAACTCGCGTTTCGAAAACTTGACTCAAGAATGCCAAAGCAAAACGTCACACCCTAACAAGAACGGGGCTGTGTACATTTTAAACTGACGTGTTCATACGTGCGGGCCTATCATCATCCCATAGTCATGAACGGCTGCTGCTCTTTACCCACGCCCCTGACCCTTATTCAACTGCTCCTCCGATCAGGTTGCGTCACATGCAATCAATACTTGAACTGAATATCTACATCTGAATATCTTCATTTGATCAGGAACACCCAATTTTGATCCTTCCTTTCTTGCGAACATATTCGTCGCTCATTCTTTTATGAATTACAATTTTTATTCGTTGGCTGCCTGCATATATATTTTCAATTTACATAATATGTAGTGAAACGGTAAAGAACAGGAGCACAATTTGAACAATTTCACCGTGTTATATAAGTACTTGAAACATTTCATGCAGAACCGCGATCTATTTTAAACTGTACTCCGAAAATGCAGCGTGACAGCGAATATAATGTATATGGAACTGCGACATGTTCAATAGATCGGTAGTCCTTCCTTGCGCATAAACATGATTTTTAGTTCATTACTCTGTAGATTAATTTGTAATAATGTAATACGTCATAAATTTGGCAATTAGAACTCATCGCATTTCCTCGAATAAATTACACACCATAGTATAAGCCTGAAATTTCTTATGGACTGTAGATCACTCATTGAGTTTATTTGACACAAATAAAATCGGCGACTGGCAAGCGATTCTTGAAGGCGCATTCGTTTAATGGAAAATTGAGTTTATGTTTTCTTTACTACTTCACATAACTTATTGTAAAATTTTCTTGAACAAGTGTATATCGTTTCTTCCTAGGTCGCATTAATTAGCACACATACCTGGCTCTAAGACACAAATTGTAAATCGAACAGCTACTCTAATTAATATAATCTAGGAGGGTAAGATTGTGCGTATCTGTTATACACGTCTGAGTAGATTACTTTTTGAGCGTTTTAACATTCTTTCGTGTTTCGCTCAAGATTATTTTGTGTTAAATTTTCATTCGTATAAAATAATTTACTATTTTCAATTATATCCCGACAACCGTCAAAACCAAGGTAGCCCATTTTTTCCTGTTACTTCAAGGTTACTGTATTTGTGAAAATTATCTACATTTCAGCTGCCGTTTTGGGCATACCTTATTTGAAACATTGTAGTTGTGTGCGGCTCCGACTAATGTGTACACATGTGC
>SDVV010007736.1:0-17598 GCA_016164225.1 Gammarus roeselii | reverse complement strand
CCTGGGACGTTATATTTGCTCGGTTTTCTACTGCCAAAAACACGCCGTCCTGCAATTAATATACACTGCCTCGTACAGCCATACAGATCATTCAATCTTACGTTATCAACACCTTCATTCACTCTGAGAAGCCTATCTGGAATACTTGCAAGAAGGACATCGAGCTCGGCATAGAATCTGTACAGTAGTCTCTTATTATCAAAATTCCAATCAATCATCCTAACCTCGCGAGAGTTAGGTTGTCTAGGAGTCTGCATTCCCTTTACACTCAAAGTTACCCCTAAAACACGGTGATCCGAGCAGGCAACATCGGGCAGCAAGTGACAGGAAATTGTTGCATCTACTAAAAGAGAGGACAAAGCAATATGATCGATCCATGAGGTGGAAAGAGAACCGTGATTCACATGCGTGTACGTGTCCGGTGGCAGCAGCCTCGTATCCTGAAATGCAACATTATGCTCAGCAAATAGCTCTTCAATCTCAATGAACCTATTTGTGTGTGGTGAGGCATTAAAATCTCCTAAAATACACACTTGTCGCTCCTCCCTACTCTCCAATATACTCCCAAGAACACCCATGCATCTGAGATATTCCTCCAAATTTTCACCGGAGTTGACAGGGAAGTAAACATTTAAGAACAGAACAGAAGTCTCGTTAATTGTAACGCTCAGACCCAGGATTCTATTGAAATCGTATTTCCTAATTTTTATATGTGGGCTGAGATTGTTGCCAAATGAATGTCAAACCCCCATGAGGCCTCCCCACCCTGATTTCCCTCGTCTCATCGACAGAGGCAATTGAGAATGAAGCTATCTTTTCTTCTAGAGAGGACGGTAAATTATGCTGCCAGGGATGAAGCCACGTCTCCTGCAAAGCTACTAACTGAGTTGTTTTGCAGAGGTCTGCGACATAGGCTTCAAAATTTTCCGCTAAGCCAAAACAATTCAGAGAGGTAATTCGAACTTCTGTGAGGGCTATCACTTTTGGTGCGAAGCCTAATTTATATTAGGAACCTTGTAGGCGGGACAAATAAAATATTGGAAGGACTCCCAGCCAGAATCTTCCCAGTAGCCACAAATTTCTGGAAACTCACCTTGCCAGTAAGCCAGTCCCTGTGGAGTCTCGTTGCCACTTCGCCATCCTACGTCGAAGTTGTCTTAGTTGATATTAAAGGTTAGTTGAGAAGTCTTCTGGATAAGCAGAACAATCCAGCTAGTGGTTACCGGTGTGCAACAGATGCAAGCAAATGTTTCCTTGTCCCTCCAAAGATCGGATGTATATTAGGCAAAGTCCAAAGTCCAAGTCCGTAGGATGTGTCGCTCCTCTTTCGCTCCTCCGAATGACGCGTCGTTCCTCTCACGCTCTTCCGCATGATGCGTCGTTCTCCCTTGGCACTGTTTGAAACTAGGCGTCCATTCTTTGAAGCTATGAGTCCAACTGCAGCATCCAGCCACCAGAGACAACTTTACTTGAGGAAGTATCACGAGTCCCGGGTACGTTGAACAGTAGGCAACACTCCATCAAGTCTCCAGTACAGGATTGAGGTCAGCTTACATAAAGATATCGCCGCATACCTTAACAGCTCCTGCGGGCATGAGATCGGGGCCAGTACGGCACACAATGACAGTCGAACCCCCGAACAATGCTGTCTCCGGAATTTGCTTTTCCAAGGCAACCCAGCTGAGAGGTTCCAGCAATTTGAAGCCATCAACAGCTTTAAATATAATCTCCTCCGAAAGGATAATATTGCAAATTCGGATCAATACACCAACTGACTTGTCCTTGAGAAAATTGATTCTAGAAGTTGAATTTAAATGAAGATATCACTAGAATTGAAGATACAAATTTACCATGGAGTTATTAACATCCGAACGCGAACTCTCGCATTCTTCCACATGCCTTGCATGAATGAAATTCACATGGGCAATAATGATTGCGTGGAAAATATAGACGGACACACCTACAAGGAAAGAGGAAGCTAACAGGCATACCGACAATGGGCGGGCAGCTAACGGGCCCGTCGATAAGAAACGGGGTAGATAACAGACACACCAACTGGGGGTATCGTCACAAACTTATCTGTTATAACAGGGCCAGAAATAGCAGAACATAGCAGTCAATTTAGCAATCATAAGTTGAATGAACGTGGTGATGATATGCTCGATTTTAACGCTTTGCCAGAAACCCTAACATTATTTAATTTTATCCAAAGACTATACCGCACAAGAATCACTGCAAAAAAGGTTGAAACACCGGAGCCGATCAAACAAAAAGAGACAAATAATGGTGATGTTGTAGCAGTAAATACAGCCTCATTGCCTGCAATTGCTAAATCATTGCCCCCTGTGTGCTCCACTACCTGAAAACCAACACACCACTTAAATTCGAAGATACAGGCTTCGCTAGCCACCCCAATGTCCAAAGTCGTGTCCACCATGTCGACTTCTTAAATAGTTAGTTGGTAAGTAAAACAGTGGTTAGCAAAGATGTCAATGAACTCGTTCAAACGTTCCTGGATGGGCTCCTTAAAGCATTCTGGAAAAAATAATTGGTGAAAATGGAAGATGACGACGCCGACCTTGTGGGTTTACGATGATTGGGTCGTGCATTAAATAATGAATGAATAAAATATTAAAAATAATAATAATTGACGAACGGCTGAAATTGATCGCCTGCCGTCCTCACAATCTCTAGCCACGGATTCAGCGCTTGACTGACCGTTGAGCTTTCAAGGTTATGGAACGGCAGTTATAATTGATCGGCCACAGAACTGAAACAAGCGAAACTTCGCGTGAACCGCACGATATTGAAATTATATGAGTACATTGAATTGCATTGAGTAATTTCCTTATCTGACTCCATCTTGATCAACGGCGGGTGTTTGCCTATTTTTAATCTTAGAGAGAGAGGCGACGAGGTGCAGGGGACTGATAGCGAGATAAATTTTTACATAAATTACAAGAAAGTGAAAGGTTATGCAAAATTAAGATTGACGACGGTGCTAGCATAGACGGCGACGAAGTCAATGATACAAGGATGAATAACATTGGTTGTACAGATCGTTAGGAATTAATCACAGGGCGAATTTACCCCAAAAAATGAGTTACATTTGGTGACATAGTGTTACGGTTGACAATGTAACAAACACATGAATGGAATGAATGGTAAACCTACAGTCAGGCATGGCTTGATCTAGTCGCGATTCGTACAGTTGAACTTTTTATAGACCCGTCCTAGATCACACGGCACGGAAATCTTGCGGTTACATGAAACACCAGGAACACCCGATATCGGGACTTACGGAATGCTGAGGGCTTGCTTTGTTAAACTGAAGAGCTCAGTTTACGCTACGACTCGGTTGGCGCACTGAATCGGATGAACTCGACGTACAGCTCTTAATAGTGACGATGACCAGAGCTGTATGGTAGCTGTAGACTATGACAACCAAGCAAGCGGTGGCTGGTGGTTGGAGAACAACTGTCTTGAGGTTCGTGCAAAACTAAGGGCACACGGGGTTGATGAGACGCTGCGTTGCGGTGAGCGAAGTGGCGCGCTGCTCGAAGCACACTTGGCGTGCGGAATGAGATGCACGCGTTGCTCGAAGCACACTTGGCGTGCGAAACGATGAGCGCTAGGTCGCAAGGTGCTCCGTGGTGAGCAGTCGTAGACGATGAAGGAACTCCAGAGATGACTCGGGAGTGGTGATAGATGCAGAGTTGAAGGAATAAGTCACTCCGGATGATTGTGGAGACGGTTGAGTTTGCGTGCTTCATATCGGTGTGTAGGACTGAGTGTTCCGGGGTGCCCTATGCGTAAGGGGGCGACCCCTGCAGGGCCGTTGGCACCCTGACTGCTCCGTGGCTGGTGAGAGACTGACTGTGCGAGCTAGCTAGCTAGGCCAGGCATGTGATGGTGGCAGGGCACCGCAGTGCATGTTGTCTTACTCTTCACTCGGTCAGTCGTATGATACAGTACAGTGCAAATTGAGCGTTGACTGCGCGAAACGAATGTTCAGAACAGTACATGTTCCAACAATAATTAAATCAGAAAAATAAATGAATATTACTATAAACATTTGTTGAGGTTTTATAAGAACATCAATCAATTATAACATAGCTCGCTTGTTAATTTAGCATTTATATGACTGCTCTGGGTTTAACAGCTGAGCTACGAGTTAAGTGCAGTACAGCTGAGCGAGAGAGTTAGAGTGAAAGAAGTATAGCCTACTATAAGTGAACGTTTCAGCAACTGTACACAGTAAATAACATGTTATTATTCGTAATGAAGTCCTCGAAGAAGTAATTATTTGATTTAGGAATAATTACACAGATATTGTTTTGAATTTAATTGAGGGAATTGATAGTTTTTGATTTATGAGTAAAAAATGATGTTATTTTGATCAAGTTAGTAAGGCTTGGCTGAAAGAACGATACTGGAAACGTGGCAAAAAAAAGCCTGGCACGGCATGACGGGAAAGGACTGAAGGGATGTGACGGTTGGTGTTGTTTGCGCATTTAGGCGATTGGTACTGGATAATGAACAACGGGCCGGCATCGAGAGGCCTGGGCGAACGTGACGTCAGAGATGGGAGTTGTAGAAGTTTATAGTTTTCGTCTAATTGGCAATTACAGTGTGACAAGGACGAGATCTCATTCGGAGGATCCCGAACGGATATTGTGAAATAAACGCTGGGTCTAACTTTATGACTGCCGCCAGCGCATGCGCTATGCATCGTTACACAAGAGAGTAGCGTGAGTGAGAACTCGAAATGCATAGCATGAGGTTGCTCTATGAGCACACACGGACATAATGAGCATACTTAGACATGAAGTATAATGAGAATGGCTCATGAAATGTTTGAGTTACACGTGACTGCAAGAATTAAATAAGATGTAGTTATTACAGTAGTGAGGCCATAGTAAGACATTTGTAGTAGATAAAACATAGTACAGTATAGTAGCGTAGCTATAGTAGGGCGCTTGTGGTGAGGAAAAGCGTCGCCACAACCTAAACAGATTCTGGGACAGTTTATAAAGTATCACTCTACCAGGGATCGTAACACTGGCATAGATAGATTAGATCATCTACAAGAGTGCGTACCATGACAGTATAGCATAATACATATAAATTCACGTCAAATAACTCAACATTTGGATAATCACAGAACAGCACCTCACCGAGAATAAACTGTTACGAATAACATATTCGATCATACCGACGATCATGACAGAATGAAACGTCTATGACAGTCCGACTGCCTGTCAGGAGGTAGTGACTTTTCTGAAAAAAAAACTGAGTCGAGACCGCGAGATAAGTTCTCGAAAGCAGCCAGCGTTGCACTCTTGGGTACGACTGGCATCGAACGTGTGGGAACATGATGTAGATAGAGTTGCCTAGCGTGAGAACACCCAAACTCAATATTAGCACTGCTTATCACCTATAAGACCACGTATCATAACACTGGCACTATAACCTAATATATATAAGTTCACTGTAAATATCTCACCTGTGGAGAACGAACAGTCCCAGAACCGCACCTCACTGAGTCAGAGAAGGAACTAATAAGATGTCATGTTTGGACCGTGAGGCATTGGTCCGTCCAACGCTAGTCTCTCGCTCATGACTACCATCCTAGCGTGTTGTATCGGGGCTGTATGGAAGGTCGCCTGGCTTAGGAACATCATGCCTATGAGAAATGTTGGAAATTAAATCTCAATGTATGAATTATGCCAAAATAATGAAAAGTTTCCTACCAAATCTGCATTTATATACAGCTGAGCTTTAAATAAAACATTATAACATTGGCAGGCATGGAGACATCACGTTTTTCCGAGAATCGTCTAGGGATTTATATCCTAACTCTACTTATTTCATAACTGATCATTTCCAATACAGCCGATCAACAAATAAGCTCAACAAACAAAAAAATACCACTTTGAATATCGTAGATACAGTTATAAATTATACAATCGAAGAAAATAATGTGAAATTTATACATAATACACCGCGTGCAAGCTGATAAATACAACACTGTTCGGATCAAGTTGAAAGCATGTGATCAAGGTATGAATCGTACGGAGCAGCAGTGTCCGTCGGTGATAAGAGATAAAATAAAGAGTGGAAAGAGATTAGACGCAGTCGAGGGATCTATGTAAAAGGTACTGGTAACATAAATGTTTGGATGTAGAAACCTATGTTGATGTCTTATCAATAAAAATTATCACATATGTTTGTTTCTATTATTATCTCAATACACTCAAAGTTCTAGCAATGAATTGCAATAAAACGCATCATGTCCTGCAATGAATTGTAATAAAATGCCTCACGTCCTGCACCGAATATGCAATAAATACCCTGCAATTGAAATTGCACCAAGGTAACCTATACATATTTATATGTAAACACACTATTTATGTATAGCCACTGAATATTCCAAAAGCTGTACGTTCGTCCGTTTGCCCCAGCCCGTCCCATGTCCGCCTTATCATTGACTTCGACCGACTTATCAGTGACTCCACCCAACCCCCGCCTGCTACTAATTGAGCCCTACCTATATTCATTCACCAAACTCGTTTTCGCTGTGAATATAGCTTCTCCTGCGATATTCTAATAGCCATCCGAGCAAGTCAGGGGCGATCCGAGCAGTTATAGGGCCGATTCGAGTAAATATAGGACAATCTGGATATGTGTAAAGGATATTCGACCAAGTTTGTGGTGATCCGAGCACTGATACAGGCGATCAGAGCAAGTTAGAGTGAATACGAGCAGTTGTAGGGCCGATCCGAGCATATTAGGGACGATCCGAGTACTGATATGACCGATCCGAGTAAAGGATGAGCCAAGTACTTGCATGGGTGATCCGAGCAGGTCAGAGGCAATCCGAGCAGTGGTAGGGCCGATCCGAGTAGATATGAGCACTGATAAAGGCGACCCGAGCAAGTTAGGGTCGATCCGAGCAGTGGTAGGGCCAATCCGTGAAAGTTAGGGACGATTCAAGTACTGGTATGAGCGATTCGAGCAGGTCAGGGGCGATCCAAGCAGTGGTAGGGCCATCCGAGTAAATATGAGCACTGATGAAGGTGATCCGAGCAGGTTACGGACGATCCTACCAGTGGTAGGGCCAATCCGAGCAAGTTAGGGACGATCCGAGTACTGGTATGAGCGATCCGAGCAGGTCAGGGTTGATCCAAGCAGTGATAGGGCCGATCCGAAGAAATGTGAGCACTAATATAAGCGATCCAAGCAAGTTAGGGCTGATCCGAGCAAGTTAGGGACGATTCGAGTACCGGTATGAGCGATCCGAGCAGATAAAGGGCGATCCGAGCAGTTGTAGAGCCTATCCGAGTAAATATGAGCCCTGACAAAGACGATTCAAGCTAGTTAGGGTCGATCCGAGCAGTGGTAGGGCCGATCCGAGCAATTTAGGGACGCTCCGACTGCTGTTATGGGTGACCCGAGCAGGTCAGGGGCAATCCGGGCAGTGGTAGGGCGGATCCGAGTAAATATGAGCACTGATAAAGGCGATCCGAGCAAGTTAGGGTCAATCCAAGCAGTGGTAGGGCCGATTCGAGCAAGTCAGGGACGATCCGAGTATTGGTATGTGCGATCCGAGCAAGTCAGGGGCGATCCGAGCAGTGGTAGGGCCGATCCGAGTAAATATGAGCGCTGATAAAAGCGATCCGAGCAAGTTAGGGTCGATCTAAGCACTGGTAAGACCTATTGAGCAAGTAAGGGACGATTTGAGTACTGTTATGGGCGATCCGAGCAGGTCTGGGGCAACCCGAGCAGAGGTAGGGCCGATATGAGTAAATATGAGCACTGATAAAGGCGATCAGAGCAAGTTAGGGTGGAACCGAGCAGTGGAAAGACCGCTCCATGCAGTGGTAGGGCCTGTCAGAGCCAGTTATGAACGATCCAAGTAATTGTATGAGCAATCCGATCAGGTCAGGAGCGATCCGAGCAGTGGTAGCGCCGATCCGAGTAAATATGAGCACTGATAAAGGCAACCCGAACAGGTTCGGGCCGAACCGAGCAGTGGTAGGGCCGATCCGAGTAAGTTAGGGACGATCCGAGTACTGTAATGAGTGATCCGAGTAGGTCCAGGGCGATCTGAGCAGTGGTAGGGCCGCTTCGAGTAAATATGAGCTATGATAAAGGCAATTCGAGCAGGTTGGGGTCGATTTGAGCAGTGGTAGGGCAAAGTCGAGCAAGTTAAAGACGATCCGAGTACTGTTATGGGCGATCCGAGCAGGTCAGGGGCAATCCGGGCAGTGGTGGGGCGGATCCGAGTAAATATGAGCACTGATAAAGGCGATCTGAGCAAGTTAAGGTCGATGCAAGCATTGGTAGGGCCGATCCGAGCAAGTTAGGGACGATCCAAGTACTCGTATGAGCGATCCGAGCAGGTCAGGGGTGATCCGAGCAGTGGTAGGGCTGATCCGAGTAAATATGAGCACTGATAAAGGCAATTCGAGCAGGTTGGGGTCGATTTGAGCAGTGGTAGGGCAAACCCGAGCAAGTTAGAGACGATCCGAGTACTGTTATGGGCGATCCGAGCAGGTCAGGGGCAATCCGGGCAGTGGTGGTGCGGATCCGAGTAAATATGAGCACTGATAAATGCGATCCGAGCAAGTTAGGGTCGATCCAAGCATTGGTAGGGCCGATCCGAGCAAGTTAGGGACGATCCAAGTACTGGTATGAGCGATCCGAGCAGGTCAGGGGCGATCCGAGAAGTGGTATGGCCGGTCCGAGTTAATATGAGCACTGATAAAGGAGATCCGAGCAAGTTAAGGTCAGCCCGAGCAGTGGTAGGACCGATCCGAGTAAGTTAGGGACGATCCCAGTACTGTTAAGGGTGATCCGAGCAGGGCAGGGCGATCCGAGCAGTGGTAGAGCCGATCGGAGCAAGTTAGGGTCGATCCGAACGCTGGTATGAGCGATCCGATCGAGCAAGTGAGGGGCGATCCGAGCAGTGGTAGGGCCGGTCGGAGTAAATATGAGCACTGGTAAAGGCGATCCGAGCAATTTAGGGTCAATCTGAGCAGTGGTGCGACCGATCCGAGCAAGTTAGGGACAAGGTGAGTACTGTTTTGAGCAATCCAAGCAGGTCAGGGGCGAGCCGAGCAGTGGTAGGGCCGATCCGAGTAAATATGAGCACTGTTGTGTACTTTATTAGGTTTGTTATAATCAAGTATAAATGCAAGGTACAAATGATTAAACAGTGGTTTCATAATATTATTTTTGAATTGAAACAAAGCCACAATGTCATCAGTTGAACTCGCCCTATAGCACTAAACATTGATTGTAATATAACGGACAGAATGGAACAAAAGTGTAAATGAACAGCAAAATAAATGTAGTAAGTGTAAAGCGGAGAGCGTGGGCGTAAAACGAAAAGCGAAGCAAAAGCGAAGACCCACCCTGTAGAAAGATACAAAACACGGGATATAAATACTGAGGAATCACAGTTAAGTAACAACCTAGGGAACACATATTACCACTGAAGGGCAGTATTACACGCCTATAAATATGAGATTATAATATCAGTCGCTGTCCTAAATCAGTCTCACCTCCACCCAAAGCCTCAGCTAATGGAATGAGTTGTGATCTTCACTTTTAGATCGTCACCCTGGAATAATAGGGGAGGGCCTTGCTTATGTGTATGAAGTGATCCTCTTTTAAGAAAACCCCCTTTGGGCCCTCCCCAAAGAGGGAGGGCCCACAAAATAAACTTTGACCGTTAACTAATTTATTGGCTTACAAAATAAACTTTGACCATTAACTAATTTACAAGCTCCTCCCATATTTCTGTTTACGATACCCCTGAGCTAACACTACCCTTCTACGTTATGGGATACCGGCTACACAATGCTGAATCGTCAAGTTTAACAGGATGGCCAAATGGCCTTCCACTCGTCAACGTCTCCTGCGTCCTGTAAATACTATGGTGAGACCACCTGCTTTTGGAGGGGAACCGAAAAATATGCAAGGCAGGGGATTTCTTCAAGTAACTTAAGCTAGGGGTAACAGGCTTAAGGCATACACTGTTTCTAGGGCACACACTACGCAGCTCTTGGTGGTAATGTTCGGTTAGCAATGTTTCCAAATATATGTGCTAGCGGAGGCTGATTATAACAAGCACTGATAAAGGTGATCCGAGCAGGTTAGGGTCAATCCAAGCATTGGGAGGGCTGATCCGAGTAAGTTAGTCATTCCAAGCAGTGGTGGGACCGAACCGAACAGTGATGGACAATCCAAAAGCTGGTATGGGCGATCCGAGCAAGTTTGGGCCGAGCCGAGCAAGTTAGGGGGCGAGCCGAGCAAGTTCGAGCCGATCCGAGCAAGTTAAGGCCGATCCGAGTAAGTTAGGGCCGATCCGAGCAGTAGTAGGTATGGTATGAGCGATACGAGAGTCCAATAGAATCCAAGTCCGAAAATATCCGGATCCGGGTTATAGTAATTTAGATCCGGGTTATAGTCTGTTCCAGTTCAGAGTACTGTTGGTTTGCCTTTGTTTGCCCTCCATTCATTTAATCATAATTTGATCAAGCTGGTCCGTACGTGAGAGTTTTTTTGACACCTATTTCTAGAGGTATTTTGGATAATAATTTTGTACATAGCAAATTTGTTCCGATATCGAACTATGTGAATATATTCTCACTGTTCACTGTAAGACGTGACGAATCAGTCGAACATACTGCATCGAAACCATATCACTTTCAAAGACTTCAATTTATTGTAAACGCTAGAATGTGCATGTTAGTTGAAGATGGTGATGTTGATGATATAAACATTGTACTTCTCACCAAGCCGCCCATCTAACAAAAACACCATTCCTAGCAAATTAATAGAAGAATTTGGTCTTGATCTACAAAACAGGTTAGAGAACAGCGACGGAGAAGATAGTTGGAGGTCCATTCAGACAGAAAGCAGTGTAGAGCTCAAGTTCTATAAGACTGAGGATACGGGAACGAAACGTCTTGATGATTATTGTCATTTGTTCAAAAACTGCCCAGGCCGTCAGTATATTATAAACATCAAAGCTAGCAGTAATAATTGTGTTTTAATCAGTTTAATTCCTACTTCCACTTAAAACGTGATACAAATTACCAAAGGGAAAGATGACAATCATATCATACTTATCCATATTTTGTTGAAACTTACTTGAAAATTTCAAAGACTTGCTATGAACAAACCCATTGCTCTAGAAGACTTTCCTCTTATCGAAATAGAGTATGGTCCTAAAATAAGGCTGTAACAAATCACAAAAGAGAAGAGAGGTTACGGGCTTGTTAATATTTACATGGGAATTCAGAAATTAGCAAGGAACGTACATTACACTTTGTTTAAATCTGTAGAAACCAACCATGTCGCTCTCATTCCATGCTTCAATTCGTTTATGCGCACAGTCGGACATTCGCATCGTGTGAACATTTACTTTTGTTCATTTTGCATCAGGGTATGGGTGAAGGCAGAGCAGCAGACCATGTGAAATTGAGTTCATCAAGCACTGGGGTGCAAAATATATGTATGCCCTAAGAGGCGAGATGTACCAGTTTTCGGCGATGCACGCCACAATGAAACCACCCGTTGTTGCCTATTATGATTGTGAAAGCATTCTTGAGTCAACAAAGTAGGGTGGAACTGTAGTCAATCTTAACAAGTTGTGAGTTATAGTTATATTTTAGTTGATAGAGATAACAAAGTTGTATCGCAAACAGTGGTTGATTTGATTTCAGTTCCGCTTGAGGAAATGGAGACGGATTTAGTTAAGCAGCTTCTAATATATTACAATGAGTATGTGGCTACATTGCCCTTGTTCCCCATACTTGTTTTAAGTGAACTTTAAAAAAAACTGTTGACAGCAAGTTTGCGAATGCTGTGGCGATAAATTTGGAGAAAAAAAATGTATGGCATCATAACCACTATGGACTTGAGGCCCGATAGAAAAAAAATAACATCTAATTACATGGAAGCTCTGTGCTTAGTTTGCAGCTTCAAAATAACCGAGAAGCTTCGATTCATGCCATGTGTGTCCGACAACGCGTTTGCATACGACATGAGATTCATCCTAAGAGGTCTGGACGGTCATAATTTCCCAAATATTTTTTTTTTACCAAACCAGTCCGACAAGATGTTCAGCAGCAGTGGCACTTTGAATGATGATACATGCAAATATGGCGTAAAGTTCATTGATTTATTTTCGTTTCTCAACTCAAGTTCAGGTGTTCTTGCAATAAATCTTAAAGACAGTGGCCATGGAATGCCGATCCTAAAATCTCATCTAACTAGCCTCGGGTACAATGACCGTGTTCTAGAATTAGCTACTCGTAAACGTCATTTCTGTTATGAAGCCATAACGTCCAATTCTGTGTTAAACCAAACAGACATTCCATCGCAGCAGGACTTTTATAGTCAACTTCGAGGCAAAGAATATCAGACTCTGATTACGCAGACGTGATTGAAATGTGGCAAGCAGCCAACTGCAAGAGCTTGCGCGATTACATGATAATCTACCTCCTAATTGATTGTCTGCTACTGGCCAAGGTATTCTAAAAGTTTAGGGGAACCATGACGCGCGACTACAGCCTGGATGCCGTCCACGCTTTGCAATGCAGGCTGCTCTCTACAAAGCCAAGATGGAACTGGAGCTAGTGAAAGATGTCGACCTACTAAATTTAATCATCGAAAATACATGAGGTGGTTTGTGACATCAACGAAAGGTCTTCAAGGATAAACAGCAAACAGTCAATGACCTTTGATCCTGAACAGCCTGGGTCAGCAGCAGCGATGGTTGATTTCAACAGTCTGAGAGGATCGAGTTATTCGCTAGTTTGAAATAATGCATGTGAAATGAAGAACGAGTTTAATTATAAAAATTGTGCAGTGATGAATTTTGATTCGAATGTGATAGTTAAAAATAATAAATTGAGGAACGGCTTAATTGATCTCCTGCCGCTATCAACCTCTAGCCACGAATTCAGCGCATGACTGAGCGTTAAGCTTTTAAGGGTAGGAGCGTCAGATTAAATTGATCGGCCGCATATTTCTAAGTGAAAGATTGAGCCGTCGAGCAAGGGCGCAGTATTAAATAAATATTAGTACCTATAATTTAATTGGGGTTGACCTGACTCTATTTTCGCTACGCATGATTGATTATTTTCAGAATGCGCTTGGGAATTACGGGTATCGCTATTGGTATTATTTTTGTGAGAGTCTGAGGATGAATGATGCAGTAATTGCAACAAATACAAATATTTATTAAACTTAAAATATTAACAAGGCGAATTCACACAAAAGAGTAAATGACGGCGGTACAAAACATGAACTTGTTATGTAAGTCAGAGAGGACAATTGATAAAAAAACTGGTTATAATTATCACTATGACGGTAGGTAATTATTTGTAAATGCAGAATAATGAACGGATGCATAAGATTCAACGTTGCTAGTTTAACAAGTGGCCTTTATAGGGGGTTGGGGTTGACAACCTAACGCGTCGTACGATAGATATTGCTCTATGGAGGAGGACAACGGTAGATAACGTGGAACGAGCACAGAAACACCGATGGACATGCAATAACAACAGGCACGCGAAGGTAATAGTTTAAACACGCATGACCAGTCACGCCTGACGAGGCGGACTTACAGACTTGGTTGCTGGTGGAAGGGTTTGACCAAAGTTCCCGTCGAGACGTTGAAGAGGCTTCATTGATCGGCATGCGGTGAATCGGACTGCATTGAATTTGGCATGAGCGTGGCTTATGCGGTTGGTGCGAGTACTTAAGCGGGTTAAGAGGTGATGCACATGAGTTGCGTGGTTGGAATGAGTTCACGTGCGCGAATAGCTTGCTTAATGACGGTTGATGTTTTGGAGGACGGAGAAATGTTGGCAGATGGGCGATGAGCACTGAATGGAACTGCCTTGTCATGTTGTCTCCGGACTGAGAAGAGTTGACGACGTGGCATATTGCTTCGCGGAGTTGCGGGTGGTTAAATCGGAGTTGTGCGGTGGGAATGAGTTATTGGATCGCTTGACGTTGCAAGTTTGAGTTGCTGTGCACGTTGATGAAGTTGTAGACGAGTGACTTGAGTTGAAAGGTTCTTGAGGATGAGGCTAGAGTTGGTGGAGGAGTGATCTGAATGCTTGCACTTGCTGAATTAGGCTCAGTCCACAAATGCGTCGAGAGTTGAGTCCAGCGCAGTCTCCCGTGGCAGGAGACGACCACGGGAGGAGACGAGTGTACGCGTGCTCCTAGCTGGCTGGTTCATGCATGGAGGTATAATATTATACCTCCATGCGTTCATGCTCTACTGCGCTCTACTGCTGGGTAGGCTGGTGTGTGCATTGGACGACCACCAGAGCGGTAATGGTAAACACACATACATATCAACGTACGGAAATAGAAGTTGCACGCTACGTACAGAAATGCGTGCTTCCGAACGATACCATATGGCATGTTCTCACAATAAGCAAGTAAAATCTTTGCATTATATACCAACAGGATATTGATATACAATTGTTTTTAATGAAATTATTCGTAATGCTTCCGTTCAATTATCGAGATAGCTGACTGTCACTGACGCTGTGGCGACTGACATAATAATTCGGACGGAGTTGTTTGTATGACTTATAATTTGATTAAAAATAAATTATACTTGATAGATGTTTGACTTTAGAGAAGAAAATTTGATCATTTTTAATATCATTAAGATATGGTATTTTCTGATTTAGTATAATAGTTTGCTTGGCTGCATGATACGTGGGCTTAAATGATTCGTCATGGCATAACTTCTGAAGGGTCTGGAAAGAATGTGACGGTTGGTGTTGTTTACGCTTTAGGCATTCGTACTGGATGACGAAAAATGTACCGGCATAGGAGGTCTGGGCGGACGTGATGTCAGAGATGGTAGGATGAGAGTAGCCTACAGCCAAAATGCTGTGTCGCTCAATGAGAGTTTGCTCGCATGACGCGATTAACATGTATGATGTAACGAGCACATGCACGCAATGACATGGGCATAAATGAGCAGACATGATCATAAAGACATGAAACAAGTATTAAAATACCTTACGAGTATTTTTGAGTTGCACGTAACTGGAGAAATTGTACACAATGGAATTATAACGGTAGGACACTTATAGTAACACAGTACGATAATTATAGTAGGGCAAGATCATGGTAGGAACAATAGTGGGGCGATTGGCCGCTACAAGTCTTTATGGAGAGATCCTGAGTGGACCACTTATAGTTGGTGAAATTCACGAGCTCACACCAGAAAGAATGAAAGCTTTTGTCTTGATAAACATTGACTGTTCATGCATCTATACACATATATCGTGTGTATAGATGCCCAAATCAGCGTCGAAGCTGCAAGGAAAACGGATGAGCTGGCATTACTGCTACATCATAAAGCCATAGGCTTGGATGACATTTCACCGTTCACAAAAGATCTCGACGGGCAGAACGTAAACTTATCGCTAGTCACTTACCACAAACTGATTACCTCATTGCATTAGAACTACTACAAGTACTCCTCAGGCAAGGACTGAGAGTAACCAAGATTCATATATTTTTTTTAATAAACAAGAATCCTGCTTTAAATATTTTATTTGGGAAAAAAACTAAGGAATCCACAAATTCATTCGAAAAGTCATTATATATACTGTTGAGTAATTTGATACATGGGAAATTACTGTTTAATCCGACGAACAAAGTCTAGAGGCAAAAAACGTGTGGACGCCCAATAATTTCCAAAAACACGCTGCCCTTAAACTCCTACAAAATTGTTACCCCATCGGCCCCGAAACAGTCATCATGATCCTGAAACAGAAAAACATCAGAGAAGTTCACCCACTGCAAGTTGGATTCTATGTTCTTGAGAAAGCCAAAGTAAAAACCTACAGTTTCTTCTATGACGCACTAAAACATCACTACGGTGATAACGTCTCACTCATCTATTCCGACACAGATTCGTTGCTGCTCGAGTTCAATGGCATGAGCGATATTGAAACTGAAATGCGCTAATCTTCCCTGGCCGAATACATGGACTTTTCAAACTATCCTAATGAACATCCCTTGTACGATGAGACAAAGAAAGGTCAACTAGGACTACTGAAAAGCGAAACGGCCAACGACTATCCGGTAGAAATCATCTGCCTACAGCCAAAATGCTCCAGTTTACTCCTCAACTCGGACACAATAAAATCTGCAACAGAAGGTGTAAATTTTAAGATGCAACTAAAAGTCGGACATGAATAGTACAGAGACATTCACAACCAGAAATGTTACACGCAGTTTGAAACAATACGCAATATCCGCACCCAAGCCTGCCAGCTTCAAACTGTTCGCACCGTTAAAAACTGCCTGAGCAAGTTTGAAAATAAACGATATTATGCATTTACATGTACAACTCTTGCCTATGGACATTCAGATATTCCCAAACGCAATAGCAAAGCGTAACCTACAATCTCTAAAAAGAAGAAGTGATGTGTATTAGATGATGATGATGATGATGCTAATACTAACAGATTCAACTCGAAAGAGGCGTAAGCCTGGCGAGGTCTTCTTTGGCGTACACTTATGCTAACGATGTAAGCACATCCACTTTTTCAGGTTTTGTTCTATAAATAATATTCCTAGAAAATAATAATATTGTAAATACGTACAAAAAATGTAAATATATCGATTGAAATTATGTAGGAAAAATGTGATGATTGCTTAAAAGATAAATTTTGTAAATATATCTATATATAAACTTGAATACGTGTTTCATTTTTTTTCATAAAATTAGAGTATATATTGAAGTCTACAAGCGTAATTATGTCAGTGTGTTGTTAGACCCTGTGATGGAATGTTAGCATGCAGGCACCAGACGAATTTTACGTTTGTGTCTCATCCCTGGGCAGTAGCCAATTGTACCAAAATAATACGTCATCCAGCTTCACATATAATATACACCCTGGAGTAAAGCAACAGGAAGAGTGGAGCGTAAGACTTGTAGATTTAATATATAATGACTGGTTCAAGATAAAACGTCATGATGAACAATACACTATTTGATTTTATATAGCTTAATTCACTGATAAAGACGGGAGAGTCGGGCATGAAAGCGCCGTATTTATCCCTATAAAAACCATTACCGGCAAAACAATGGAAAAACACATCTCCGAGCTAGAAATCAATGCTAGAAAAAGTCTTGTAAAGAAACGTATCGTTAGAATATGATAGTATCGCAAGTAGTTAATATCTCACCGAAGCAGCCCTGAGTCGTTTTATCGGTCAGCTAACGGGCGGGGGCGGGCAACGCGAATGGGCGAAGGGAGGGAGGACGGGTGGTGTTTTTAGGCGCGGTGGGCTGTCGGCCCCAGCTTTCGAATGTATTTGGAAAGGTTTTGTGTTCATGAACATCTATATTTATATAGTTTTTTAATGTTTATATTATTATGGTATTTATATTTTGTCATTTAGATGGCTGTATTTGGGATACTTGGTTTCTTATTGTTGTTCATTAAATATTTATTCGGTTCTGGTAGGAATATGCGTATTACTCATTTTGGAGGGGGTGGAGGGTTGGGGCCCCCATGAATATACATATAT
>SDVV010007735.1:0-17598 GCA_016164225.1 Gammarus roeselii | reverse complement strand
CCGTCCAACGAGCCACCTGTGCCACGATACGCTGCTCTCAGGACTCGCCGTCCAACGAGCCACCTGTGCCACGATACGCTGCTCTCAGGACTCGCCGTCCAACGAGCCACCTGTGCCACGATACGCTGCTCTCAGGACACGTCATCCAATGAACCACCTGTGCCACGGTACGCTGCTCTCAGGACACGCCGTCCAATGAGATACCTGTGCCACGGTACACTGCTCTCAGGACACGCCGTCCAACGAGCCACCTGTGCCACGGTAAGCTGCTCTCAGGATACGCCGTCCAATTAGCCATCTGTGCATAGGCACGCTGCTCTCAAGACACGCAGTCCAATTCGCCACCTGTGCCACAGCGCGCAACTACCAGGACACACCGTCCAATTAGCCACCTGTGCCACTGCACGCTACTCTGAGGACACGCCGTCCAATTAGCCACCTGTGCCACGTCACGCTGCCCTTGGGACACGCCGTAATAATCACCTGAGCATTTATGAACATTCTACGTTTGACCAGCGGAGAACTTTTTATTGACATTCATAAACGTGCAATCAAACATGTGATACTCTGTTGACTAAGGTTCGAGCACAGAGCTGCCCTGTACACGCATTGCTCTGTTGACAGCATCGTGCACAAAGCTGCCCTGTACATGCATTGCTCTGTTGACAGCATCGTGCACATGGCTGCCCTGTACATGCATTACTCTGTTGACAGCATCGTGCACAGAGCTGCTCTGTACATGCATTGCTCTGTTGACAGCATCGTGCACAGAGCTGCTTTGTACATGCATTGCTCTGTTGACAGCATCGTGCACAGAGCTGCTCTGTACATGCATCGCTTTGTTGACAGCATCGTGCACAGAGCTGCCCTGTACGGTCAGAATATTCTGTACTGAGTTCCGACTTACCCGGATGCTTCATACGATTTGTTATGTCTCATGTGAAACAAGATTACATTTATTTCATGTGTTTAATGGTATGGTAAGAATCCAATTGGATGAATCTACACACGGCCTTATCATGCAAAAGGAGAAACTATTAACGTATTCAACTAATCTCGAACAGCTAATAGTCGGGGAACCATTTTAAAAGGAGTTCATCCCACGACATCGTAAATAATCCAAGAGCAGTTCCGATCTTGTTAATTGGTAAAATTGTAGAAAGATATTTGAATATAATAATAACATTTTACATTTATGATAATAAACAAGTAATACTCAACAATGCCTATTAAGCTGATACAAAGTTAATATAATAAATCACATTTTTTTCAACAACGCTTCGTATTATATTGTAGTGATATGTGGTCCATCTATGTACAAACATTCTTCCAAACATATATTAAATGAAAACCAATAATTTATCTCATGAATACGTCTTTAGATAACTTTAAGCAATAAACAATTTGGATGTTTATTGCGAAGAAATAAACAACACGCCTGAATGATGAAAATAAAATAGGCAAGAAGACAGGAGTGTAATTCAACCATCAATACTCTAAATGTGTCAATAGACAACAACAACCCAGCTGGGATTTACCAGCATGTTATTCTCACTAACATTTTCTTCTCAATACTCTAACTATAATGAATGTAATATACGTGCATATCAAAGGAAACTTCTAGAAGTAAAGTTTATGTACACTTCTAGAAAGATGACTATTGCACTAACTAGCTATCAACTAGGATGTTTAGGTACAATAATAATTGTTAATAGTTAGCATACGTAATCTAAACCAATAGCTTTGTCGTATATTTCTTTGGAATGCTGTGTCTCGGCTCAGACGTCCCTGAAAATAGAAAACATTCGTTAATTGAAGGTTTCAGGTAGAATCCTAGGGCCATCTTGGAGGTAGGATCATACGGTCCACACGGAGGTAAAGTCCTACATATAATCCACAGGCAGGCCGCGTTCTATGGCTCACAGGATTTTTGATTTTAAATTTGGTTGCGTTTTATGGCCCACAGTAAGGCTGCGTTCTGTGGCCACAGGAAGGCAGTGTTCTACGGCCCACAAGAAGGCTGGTTTCTGTGGCCCACAGGAAGGCAGCGTTCTATGGCCCACAGGAAAGCTGCGTTCTGTGACCCACAGGAAGGCAGCGTTGTATTGCAAGCCGTAAGTCAGCGTTCTAGGACCCAGAGGGACACTGATTCCTAAGGTCCACTAGCTGGTGGTGCAATGGCCCACGGGGAGGGTTATTTCTCTGGCCCACAGGCCGGCATAACATCATACAACCCTTTGGGTGGTAGTCATACGGCCAGCAAGAGGTAGAATTCACATGGTGTCGCAGTAGACCTTGAAAATCCCCGTGTGGAATATATCCGTTGCCTCGATAGGAAATCTGCACTCCTACAGCGTGCCCTGGTACCGTAGGCCGGAAAGGACCTACGGTCCCGGGGCACGCCCGACACGGTCGAACAAGTCATGGCGTTGTGCTCCGCTCTCACACCCGTCAGGCTCGATCATAATATCATGTTGGTGCGTAACCAATGGAAGCGCCGCAAGATAGCATACATTTTCACAGGGGTGTGGGCCTAATAAAGGGGGTTTGAACTGACCGTGAGAGTTTCAACATGCACATGTCGGTGGGTATCTGAGCTCCCGTGCTGTGCTCATGCATGGCTCTCCCGCAGGAGGAGCTGACAGTGAGCATGAACAACAACACTAGCTATGGGTGTACAATACCTGCATTATGCAGCAGTAATTTAGCTGTGAGTGAACGGCCGAATGTATCAAGTTCAATTATCTTGTACTGGAAAGCACACAGGTAATTTCAAAACGCAAGGGATGATGAGGCCTTCTGCTTGAACACATGAATTCATTTCAATTTTAATCCAGTTTGCCGAGCACAATCGCGAACCTGAGGCCGAGCTAAACTTCTCAACGTCGTAGTTACTAAACCACTTCTTTGTATTTTGAATTATCACCTTCACGTAAGAAATGTACAGCGTGGGTTCAGCATTCGATTTTGAGAATAAATAATTTTGTGAAAATTATCAACGTGGAGCTCTGCGTTTAGTGTTTTCATTCAATTTGAGCCACTACACTCATGGACATTAATTGTTGGGGGAATCTCAGTATCAGGGAGCGTCATCCCCACAACAGCCGCATCAAAAATAGGCTGAGAAATTCAGGAGTTAAGAATTCAATTGGGTGAAAACGGAAAATATTTCCTGCACATGAAGGAAAACGTATTATGCTATTCATTAACGTAAGCCGACAAGTGTCGGAATTTATGCCCCTTTGGTGAACCTTGAGCTTTATGGAAACCCTCTCTTGCATGACAGGTGAGAAACCACACCTGAAATTTTCTAAATTCATAGTTTGATTTTGGGAAAACAAAAACTGATTCAAACAGAAACATCAACCTCCATCCATTATTGAAGAAGCAATATTGGTTGAAATGCGGCTCTCCTGATGGCCTTGAAGAGCAAGACCTGTAAAATGATCAATCCCACAAGCAGTGTTGAAAGTGAGAAAAAAGTAAAAAGTTTAGCGACCGATTTTGACGAACAAAAAATATTTTTGGAAAGAAGTCCACGAATCGTCCAAAAGTATCCTCTCGCATACAAAAGCGTTAAGACCAATAACGGAAATTTAGTAAAGATCAATTTTTATTATAATAATCAAGAAAGACCACTTCGTGGGTCTCTGCGTTGATGTACTCTTTCGTTTGAAACAGGAAACGTCAAATTGCATGCAGAATGGACAAAGCCTTGGTGTTTTGAATACCGGCATGGCGGTGTGATGGATGGACAAACGGGCGGCCGATGGAACGACAGTAGTCCTTTTAGGTCTTAAAGGTCAAGGGCTAAAAAACTTGACTATTCATGATCAACACAAATTAAACAAGAACATGCTGAGGCGGCAGAACCTGCTAACGAGATGGGCTGGAGTAGAATCGGATACGTCGAAACACGAACTCGATTGTTGATGTGCCCTGTTATAAGTCATAAGCAGTTTAAAAACTCCAACTCACTGGACAAAATTTGAATAATGAACACAGAAGAAACTCTCATAACCGCCAAAAGTAAATCAGGCACAATTTCTTGAAATTTCGGATTTCGTTCCTTCCATTTTTGATTCATGGGTCATTTGGAAGATAATATTTGAGAAACTGTGAATATCTCTCCCCGAAATAGGTCTTGTTGCTTTTAAAACCTATTTGTGCGTTGCAAAAAAAAGAAAAAAGTATGTTGTTATTTTATTGCTGAAATTACATTAATGATGCCAACAATAATCGTATCACTTCGTATCAATGAGAGGGAAAAGCGAACGATCATAGCAACAACTGCAACATCATACCCGGCGGCGAATTTAAATTGATTTTTCGTTTATGGTAATTCAAATACTGTTTATGGCAATAAAGTTTTATGTGTAATATTTAAAAATTGAAAACCCATTGCCAGATGATGGAAATAAATGATATAATAATAATAATACCAAGTGTAATACAGATAAAGAGAAGGCACTAAATGCATCAAGAAACGGTCTTAGGATGGATCATGTCAAGGGTGCGACTTACGAGGTCTCGACGGCCGCGTCGAACAGCAGAAGAAGAGATGGCACCAAATGCATCAAAAAATGATCTTAGGACAGATCATGTCAAGAAAGCGACTTACGAGGTCTCGACGGCCGCGTCGGACAGCAGAAAAAGAGATGGCACCAAATGCATCAAGAAACGGTCTTAGGAGGGATCATGTCAAGGGAGCGACTTATGAGGTCTCGACGGCCGTGTCGGACAGCAGAAAAAGAGAAGGCACCAAATGCATCAAGAAACGGTTTTAGGACAGATCATGTCAAGAAAGCGACTTACGAGGTCTCGACGGCCGCGTCGGACAGCAGAAAAAGAGATGGCACCAAATGCATCAAGAAACTGTCTTAGGAGGGATCATGTCAAGGGAGCGACTTATGAGGTCTCGACGGCCGTGTCGGACAGCAGAAAAAGAGAAGGCACCAAATGCATCAAGAAACGGTTTTAGGACAGATCATGTCAAGAAAGAGACTTACGAGGTCTCGACGGCCGCGTCGGACAGCAGAAGCTCCCTGACTCCACTTTCTCTGGTTAAGCTCTGCTTCGACAACGACGAGGAAGAGGATGAAGCTGGCGAGGAGAGCGACGCGTACGAGTTAGAGGCACATTTGGACGACGAGGCAGACGATGAGAACGAGCTGGTCGATGACGACGACGAGGCGGACAGAGTAGACGATCCACATGACGCTAGGGACGCCGTGGATGAGTTCGAGTCGAGGGTTGATATGCTTTTGTTGGTCGCCTGCATTGGGGTGGGAGGGAACGAATCTTCCCGATTTACGCTACTCGCTACAGTGCTTGAACTACGTGTTTCACAACTATTGGCTAATCTAGAAACAGTACTCGAAGGACTATTCGACTCATCGTCGGTAGCTACTGTTGTGTTGGTTGAACTACAACTACTACTACTACCATCGCCACCACCACCATTGCTAGTTTCACCAGCACATTCACCTAATTCTCCTATTGTTTCATTTGCACCTATTACACTTGAAACTAATCTTAACTCCGTTTCTACTTGAGTATTTTTGTCAATACTCTTCGACTGAGTTTCATTTCTTGGACATCTAAGCGCTCTCTGACCGTCTCCGCTTGAACTGTGAGACGTCGCACAAGGTACAGGATTCGCTGATTGTCTTGGTGTTCTCTGCAGGGGCATCTTAGGGGAAGACGAGCGAGGGGGTATTTCAGGAGGCACGACAGAGGGATGTGTAAGAGCAGAGAAAGTGTGTGGCAGAAGAGGTCCTGTGGTTCCTCTTGGCGCCATTGGGGTGGGGGTGGTAGTGGTGTGTATCGGAGATGCAGGAGTGAAGCTTAGGGCGGGATCTGTTGCGTAACTCGATTCAGAAGAGTCCACCAGTCTGCTGTCGCATGGGTCTGGACTATTCTCAGAGGAAGGGTTGGGGCCTTCTGTGACTGTTATTTGTACTGCTGACGGAATGTTGCCGCACGAGTTCGAAACGTCGATGGTCACCATGGCTGGGCTTATGGCACCCTCTTCGCTCTGGAATAAAAAAAAATAGCCCTCATGATCACAACAACAGATTAGTGCCAGAATTGGCACATGCAAGGTATTCTTGAAAAAGGTTTCAATAAGATACAAAGTTCTGAGATGTTTGTGTAATTGAAAGAGAAAGATAACGGGGGTTAAAAGTACGCGTCAATCAGGCGAAAAAATGGGTCTTTCAAGTTTAGTACGGGTAAGCATCAGAATGCGCCTACATCGGTTACACACTCCCAACAGCCTACGTACCTCTGCCCCCTCCAGTGCTTGCTGCGTGATGTACTGTGTCGCACAGCTACCGCCAACCCCAACCATGCCAGGAGCATCTTGACAGATGTATGTTGAAGAAATGTGTGGAGAGAAGCGGGCCCCAACCCCGTAGTCTGGGCCTCCTGTCCCCGCAATGATTTCGGCTCCTCCAGCAAACTCCCCAATGCCGAGGTCCACGATGGTGCGGTCACACTCTGCAAACAAACCATCTTTTTAGGTACACATTCGACTAGACGTTGAATCGGTTTACTAATCATGGTATTCAATGGAAATTACAGACAAAACGTCGCATGCTCGCAACATATACATTATCAGCTGTATCTAAATTAGCCTTCAAACCTTTTACTCTGTCGTATAAATCAGTACGTTCAATTTTAACCAAAGATGAATCGCAGTTAATAATAGATAATTCAAACACAAATGAAAACCAAAAATCTTTCCCAGAGTTTGAGGCTTGGTCGAAGTAGGGAAAACTTCATTGGATGTAACCATTTCCATGCGATGAGCTCGACAAGTTGCTCTCGGCTGAGAATTTATAGTGTTCCATTAAACTGAACCCACAAAAGTCGCGACCACCCACTTAGTTTGAGCCGCAGCCTGACGGAGCTGTTCTTGGCCCCCTCAGTCAAAAAGTTCAACTCTAGTCAAGGCAAGTTAAATTGGACAACACCAGCTGAATGCAAAGTGATCTCAAGCGGCATGAGGACAAACGCCGAGGATGGAACGGCTCCATGATGGGACGGCTCTTGCCTCAAGATGGCTCATGGGAGCGGGAGTAAAAGACTGCTACAAGATGGATGAGGCAATGTGTCCGTCAAAAAAGTGGAAGCGCTGACATGACGGCCATGGTAATGTGCAGAAGAACTTGCAACATCAGAGAACGATGAGCGATTGGAGCAGAACTTAGGCAACAATGCCGCTGCTACTTCAAATACAGCCTCTTTGATGCCAAATTTTATGAAGTTTGCGTCGCGCGATTGCCACCGAATTGGTAAAATTGGATGCGAGGCATTGAAAATTTACAGATTCGCTTTTGTTGTTTTCGTTTCACATAACACAAAAAAATATATACAGCGTTGAAATTACATGAGAGTGGAGCATAAAGCAAAGTTGAATTGAAAATCACTTTGAACTTGTGCGCCTCTGCTTTGATTAGAAATCGATATCTGACAAAATTATACCAGAGGTTTTCAATGTTAAAACGCAATAATAAATGAAGAACTTCGAGTAGACTGAGGAAAAAATATAAGTAAGATGAGTTAAAATGTTGAAAAATCTTGTGATTATTTATAGAACTATTTAAATTTAGTCCAATAATAAATACAAGCCGGGGATATTTACATCATAGCATTGCGCACTAGTAAAACTATCCTAGAGAAGGAACTTAAAATTAAGGAACTTGAAATAAAGAATTCAAAATAAAGGAATTTGAAACAAAGGAATATTAAAAAAATAATTTTATATATAACAATTTGAAATTAACGAACTTGATATTTGAGAAAATTAACAGACATAAACAATGCTAACTTGATAACATATTTCGGAAAGGTCACATGTGGTGACATGTTGTGTCAAAAAGTGTATATTTTTTCTTCATTCAATTAAGAAGAAAAATAATTTCGAAATCTACCAAACAAAACATAAGTTATGATTTGAAAACGAATATATAATTCATGGCACCATAAGTTGGATAACTTATTGTCAATTAGAGCGTTTGAAATAATGATCATAATATACATGATGTTAGGAACAACTCTTACAACTCTTATATTGGATCAAGACTGGCCATCGTGAACTGACAATAATGAAGTATGGGATAGTCACAAGTAACACCTGTAAAATTATTCGTCTCAAGGACAATATTTACCGGAGAGTTCTGAGTCATCTATGTTCTCGATGGTCTCTATCTCGGAGGTGACGGAGCGATGGAGGCTCGACGTGGAAGACACGCCCGATGAAGAGTGCATGGACTCGCAGGAGAGCTTGTGACGGCGCCCGTCGCAGTGGCCCCCAGTCAGCCTGGATGAGGCTGTCGACGAACACGTCAGTCGCGAGGAGGTGGATGAGCACGTCGAATTGGAGGGTGTTACGAAGGTCTGCGCGCTGCAGGATGTACTGAGTCCACCAGGGGCTGATGCTTGCTGGATCTGCTGCTGCAGGGGAGGCTGAGGTGCCGGCTGCTGCTGCCCGTAATTCCAAGAGAGTCGCTTGTGGATGCTCGAGTCTTTGGTATCTTGCTTCTGCTCGCCCAGATTGGATTAGGTTAGATGAGATTAGAACGATCGGGACATCTATCGCGGTCGAGTCAATTCTGCTCACCAAACCAACAAGTCTGCAGCTCAGGGTAAGATTTGAAGAGTCAAAATAATCAGGGGGTAATAAGGTTATATTACCACTATTGCGCAAGCAATACAATTCAGTTTTAGAACGAGGGTACTGGACAAAAGCTATTAAACTGTGAGTACTCACCTTAATGTCATCAATGGCACCAGTAGTGTGGTATCTTCTATTATCTAATCTGTCGCTCCTACATATCCGCCGTGGACTTCTACATGGGTCTTCCTCTTCGTACGGGACTTGTTGTATTGCCGCTTCAGTAGGTCCTCCGGTGGCTGAGGCCTGGTTGGCCCCCATAGCGCATGTGGTGCTAACCACGTGTCGCGTCTTCAGCAACGGAGGATTTCGTGACTGAGGCACTGGGGGTGATCGCCGCAAAGCCCGTGGAGAAGGTGGAGGGTAGGAAACACCACGGTTCCAAGGTGCATGGTTCTTGTGAGTGCTTGGAACTTTAAGGTGACTGTTTCCTCCAGAGGCGACGCTAAGGTTTGGAAGGGACTGCCCCGAGGCGTGAGAAGCATTGACACTCAGGTGCTGCCCTGTGGTCGACCTTGAACTACTGTCGACGCTGTGTTGCCCTAATCTTGGACCTTCAACTGAGTCTTCGGATGACGCTGAAGATGCTCGAAGTTCACTCACTTCCAGCATGGCAGGGGAGGTTGTATGAGGCTGTCCAGGATCAGTAAGATCAACTGAACCAGACTGTGACGGAGCTAAGCTGGACACTCTCGACGCCCTCGATGATGCTAGTCTTGGCGATCTCAATCCACTGGTGATTTCCTCGAGCAAGTCCCGACCGCCGGACTGGGCGTCGAGATATTGTTTCTTGGCTTTCTTTATCGCTGCTTGTAGAGCTCTGTGGGCCCCGAGATCAGGACTCGTCAGTGAAAAGGCGGCCGATGGAACGCCCCACTCTGTCAACACGATGAGACCCAGGGTGGTGGAGTCGCGACCTGAGGAGACCACTTCCACGAGTCGCTCCACGTTGTACGGAGGCCGGATAACCTGCGGATCAAGATATGGTGTTTAAAAGTATGAGGACGTAATTTTGTGCCTGTTAGACCATTATTTTAGTTAGCACCGTCACGAGAATAGATTAAATTTTACAAATGTTAAAATTGTTCAGTACCAATAATGTACTGATGTTAAATGTTAAAACAAATGTTAAAACTGTTTAATACCAATATATTATAATTCGTCAGAAAAAGTAGTCAGTATGAACAAATAACTCTACAGAGATGATAAATCATGCTTCCAAACCCCAAGGATTAACTGAAAACTGTCATAAGTATATTCTGTAAGCAATAGGATAGATTTAATTATTAAAGAAATTCTCTGGGGTGTTCAAACTTTATGAGTATAAATAGCGTTTCCAGCAGACCATGAATAAATAGAGATACATATGACCGGTCTACCAGAGCAACCTGGTGGTCGTCGCAGGGACTAGTCGAAGTAGATCGTAACGACTGTTCTACTATTTTTGTAAAAGTAATCCAAGCACTTGAAATTCAGGCTCCAATTATCGGAGGAGTAATTAAGGAACTTTTGTCTGCCCTTGATTGGCAGACAAGCGGAAGGAAGGCAATAGCGTCAGTGGGGGAGACAGCACAGTGGGGAGACAGCACAGTGGGGAGACAGCACAGTGGGGAGACAGCACAGTGGGGAGACAGCACAGTGGGGAGACAGCACAGTGGGGAGACAGCACAGTGGGGGAGACAGCACAGTGGGGGAGACAGCACAGTTGGCGGGTGCTTGACCGGAGTGGTTTTAATTGGCTCAGTTCCCGAAGGCATTTGATGTGAATTCGTGGGGACACGATGAGACTGTTAATGTAAAAATGGTCAGTAAAATTCTGACATTCTAATGGCATGACTCGAGAGAAACATAGAGATTAGAGAGTGACGGGAATTTCATGTGCGTCGGAGTCGACGTTCTTCTGACACCGAACGTCAACCCAGCAACAGGTGATGCAATAAGTTTTCGGCTCGTTACAGTCTGCCTTTGTTGCGGCTCAGTTCGAGCTCAAGTCTCTATAACCATAAGGGAGGTTAAGGTATCCTTTTTTTCGACTCAAAATCTGGTAGGAAGACACGTATATTCGTTGAAGCAAGAAGAGAGCTTGCATAGACAAGCTTCAATGGGACTCTGCCGTGTTAGATGACAATGTAGCACGAGCGTAGAAGTGTTCGATGGTATCTTATATACAAATCTAACTTCCGAGAAGTTAGCTATCATTTGAAGAATTCCAACGTTAGAATATTCATTAATCATGTAGAAAATTGTTCACCTACGCATATTATTATGCAACACACTGCATATTGCCATTAAACCATATAGATTATTCAACTATGCATACTGCTTTAATCAGTGCTTCCGGCTCACCTTAACCTTCTCTGCCTTCCTCTGCGTAACCTTTGTGATGAGTAGTAGATCCGTGAAGATGAACACGTGCACGTCCGTCTTGCTAGTGTTGTTGTCTCGCAGGCGGTAGTCACCCTGGTGCAGCAGGTGCCGTGACATGTGTTCAGGGCAGCCTGGCATGGGCTGTGACAGCTGTAGCTCCGAGTATTGCTTCACCTTGGCCGCTATCTCTTCCTCCTTCGCTTCCTGTGCGACAAAACATCGAGAACATTGTTAGGGAATTTTCAACAACATTCAAAATGCACGACAATTCACTTTAGGCGAGTAGTACGTTACTTCTGCTCCCCAGTGTCATAACTAGAGAGAGGTACCGATAGACTTTCAATGTGAGGACTTAAAAATAAATAGACGCCTAATTGATTGAAGATTGTTCTCAACTAATCAGGTCCCAACAAAAAGTGTTGGCAAACATTATCCAGAGGTCACAACAATAAATGTAAACAACATTATTCAGAGATCCCAACAAGAAGCGTTAGCAAACATTATTCAGATGTTCAATCGATAAGTGTTAGCAAACATTATTCAGAGGTTCAATCAATAAGTGTTAACAATCATTATTCAGAGGTCCCAACAAGAAGTGTTCTCTCGATTTTAACGAATAAAATACCGAATAAATCTTTTCCATGTATACAAAAAGAGATTTTTATTAATACTTCTGTTACTTTTGAACGGGAGCTTCAATGGTATTCTTCTGTATTGATGTTGTCGAAGTGGTTTCTTTTGAGGTGTTTTCTTTAAAAGAAGCCCGTATCTTATAGAAACTTACGAACACAAAGAGCTCACGAAAAATGTTATCATGGAACTTCAAACAGGAGGAAAGGAAGCCTTGTCGTCGACGCTGGGAAAATGACAGGGTAAATATATTTACTTGGCGAAGATTTACTTGCTCTGCTTTTGGTCGATTTACGAAAATATACCTGGGATGATTCAAATAGATAGATTCCAGTTCAGGAGTCTCATCATGATGTTACTTTATAAACTCTTAAATGATTCAAGGAACATACATCAATACCTTAATTGTGAATGACAATAGTCTACAGCTACTCTTCGAAAGAATGATGATAGTTCAAGAATTTCCGGTAATTGAGAATTTTGAATGAGTTTCTCGACGCCGCGTGTCTCGGTTAAATCGAGAAAGTGCAAGCTATAGTTTTTCATCGTCAAGAATCTGTCTCAATGCTACGGCTGTAAAAAAACCTCAAGAAAGTTGTGTACTAATAAGGATCATTTTACTATCAATAGGTACATAACTGAGGACCCCAGTTTGTTCTGCTTGAAACACCAGTGCCCGCCATATATATATATTTTTTAAGCAGATGTATGCACAAGTGATAGAGTATGCAACAGTGATAGAGTAACAGTGATAGAGTATGTAACAGTGATAGAGTACAGTAACAGTGATGGAGTAACAGAGATGGAGTAACAGTGACAGAGTAACAGTGACAGAGTAACAGTGACAGAGAAACAGTGATAGAGTAACAGTGATAGAGTAACAGCGATAGAGTATGCAACAGTGATAGAGTATGCAACAGTGATAGAGTAACAGTGATAGAGTAACAGTGATAGAGTAACAGCTTGCAAACGAAGCGACAAATAGTTTATGTTAATCGCCAATCGGAAATGCAGTCATAAAATGTTATTCTGAAGAAAACTGTCAACATCAAGAGGTGATATCACGAAAGCCGTTTGTCTTATCGTTCCCAAATTTTTGCTCTATCACTATGTTCTGTTTTTGCTCTATCACTATGTTCTGTTTTTGCTTTATCACATATGTTTTTTTTGCTCTATCACTATGTTCTGTTCTGTTTTTGCTCTATCACTATGTTATCTTTTTGCTCTATCACTATGTTCTGTTTTTGCTCTATCACTATGTTCTGTTTTTGCTCTATCACTATGTTCAGTTTTTGCTCTATCACTATGTTCCGTTTATGCTCTATCACTATGTTCAGTTTATGCTCTATAACCATGTTCAGTTTATGCTCTATAACCATGTTCTGTTTTTGCTCTATCACTATGTTCTGTTTTTTCTCTATCACTATGTTCTGTTTTTGCTCTATCACCAAGTTCTATTTTTGCTCTAGCACTATGTTCTGTTTTTGCTCTATCACTATCTTCTGTTTATACTCTATCACTATGTTGTGTTTTTGCTCTATCACTATGTTCTGTTTTTGCTTTATCACTATGTTCTGTTTTTGCTCTATCACTATCTTCTGTTTATGCTCTATCACTATGTTGTGTTTTTGCTCTATCACTATGTTCTGTTTTGCTCTATCACTATGTTCTGTTTTTGCTCTATCACTATGTTCTGTTTTGCTCTATCACTATGTTGTGTTTTTTGTTCTATCACTATATTCTGTTCCCCTCCATCAAACTAAAAAATGTAAAACGCTGTTGATTAACATATACGTTCTCTTATCCCCTCACGAACAGCTGTTGCAGTTCACAATCGATTATTGAGATCCAAGGTAAAATTGTTTCGTATTTGGAAATAGGATTTGTATACAAGAACTGGACAAAGTTAGCGCATATTTGAACAACGTTCTATAGTTATTTATCCTCGAAAAATTAGGTTGGTCAAGTACCAGTAAGTTGTAGTAGGAATAACGTTAAATAAGTTTCGTCGTCCCACCCTTATTACCTCTGCACTCAAACACTTATACTATCTTTAACCTCTACCTTCTGTAACCTATAACCTTACTCTCTACCTATTGTAACCTCTACGCTCTGTAACAAACCTCTATACTCTATAACTAACCTCTATCCTCGACCCTCTATAACTAACCTATCCTCTCAATAATCTCCATCCTCATTAGCAAGCCGCTATCTTCTGCTAGCTATAACCTCTACTCTCTACAACCTCTACTCTCGATAACCTCTTCTCTCTATAACCTCTACTCTTGATAACCTCTACTCTCTATAACCTCTACCCTATATAACCTCTACTCTATGTAACCTCTACCCTCCATAACCAGCTTTTTGCTCGCGAGGAGATTTTAACGAGCAAAAGCTCTTTCAGTTCTTTAATTTAGCGTACACGTCAACTGTTGAATTCAAAGTAAAGAGTTTATCTTCGCTCAAAGCCAGTCGAACAATCTTATCTTCGGCTACCTGGCCTTCTTTGTATTAACATTCCTTGCTGAATCTTCAAAAAGTTACATTTTTCTTTAGAAATGAATGGGCTAGACGCGTTGTCAAGGCATACTACATTTCGTCTCCTAGTGCGATTGCAGAGAATTCTAACCCAAGACCAGTGGGGGTTAGCAAGGGCCTCCACTGATCACGCAGGTCCAACGTCGCGTGTTTAGAAAAATAGGAGGATAATTTAGGCTCAGGGAGAGAGGATGAGAACCAGCTAATGACGGTGGGCACAATGAGCTTGTCAGCCCACTGTACTTAGTCAACGTAAAGTTTGTTAGCCCACAGTACTTAGTCAACGTAAAGTTTGTAAGCCCACTGTACTTAGTCAACGTAAAGTTTGTTAGCCCACTGTACTTAGTCAACGTAAAGTTTGTTAGCCCACTGTACTTAGTCAACGTAAAGTTTGTTAGCCCACTGTAATAAGTCAACGTAAAGTTTGTTAGCCCACTGTACTTAGTCAACGTAAAGTTTGTTAGCCCACTGTACTTAGTCAACGTAAAGTTTGTTAGCCCACTGTACTTAGTCAACGTAAAGTTTGTTAGCCCACTGTACTTAGTCAACGTAAAGTTTGTTAGCCCACAACAGACTGCATAGTCAACATTAGGTTTGTTAGCCCAACAACAGAGTACACAGTCAACATTAGGTTTGTTAGCCCAACAACAGAGTACACAGTCAACATTAGGTTTGTTAGCCCAACAACAGAGTACACAGTCAACATTAGGTTTGTTAACCCACAACAGAGTACACAGTCAACATGAGGCTTGTAATCCAACATTAGAGTACACAGTAAACATTAAGTTTGTTAGCCCACAACAGAGTGCACAGTCAACATTAGGTTTGTCAGCCCACAACAGAGTACAGTCAACATTGAGTTTATTAGCCCGCAACAGAGTACACAGTCAACATTAGGTTTGTCAGCCCACAACAGAGTACAGTCAACAGCAAGTTTATTAGCCCGCAACAGAGTACAGTCAACATTAGGTTTGTTAGCCCAACAACAGAGTACACAGTCAACATTAGGTTTGTTAGCCCAACAACAGAGTACACAGTCAACATTAGGTTTGTTAACCCACAACAGAGTACACAGTCAACATGAGGCTTGTAATCCAACATTAGAGTACACAGTAAACATTAAGTTTGTTAGCCCACAACAGAGTGCACAGTCAACATTAGGTTTGTCAGCCCACAACAGAGTACAGTCAACATTAAGTTTATTAGCCCGCAACAGAGTACACAGTCAACATTAAGTTTGTTAGCACAAAACTGAGAACTTCATCAACATCTGGTTGTAAGCCACGACTCGGTCAGGAAGAGCTCCTTGTCAGCTCATAGCCCCTGTCTAGCCCAAAGTTTTCTCGTCAGCCCAAAGCTTTTTGTCAGACCAAAGCTCTTTTTCAGCCTTTTTTAGCTCTTAGCTCTTAATTGGTCTAACACTCTTTATTAGTCTAGAAGCTCTTTGCCAGCCCATAGCTCTTTAACAGCCCATAGCTTTTTGTTTGCCCCGGGCTCAGTGTCAGCCCAGAGCTGTTCGCTAACCCAAAACTTTTTGATAGCATAGATTCTTTAGCAAGCCCTGAGCTCTTTGTACACTCTAGGCTCTTTGTTAGCCCAGAGCTCTTCTTTAGCCCAGAGCTTCTAGTCAGCCCGAAGCTCTTTGTCAGCCGAGATCTCATCGGTTTTGCGAGCCCAGAACTCCTTGTCAGCTCGTGCACTTTGTTTCAGTTAGCCCCTGAGCACTTTGTATCCCGTAACTCTGTCAGTTAAGAGATCTTTGTCAGTCCATAGACATGTCAACTCGGAGCTTCCCAGCTACGAATTCTTTAATGAGAGAAGCCAAACGATTATATTATCACACAACTACACTATTACTTAGTGGTTAGGCTGTCATCCAACGAAACTATTACTTAGTGGTTGGGCTGTCATCCAACGCAACTATTACTTCGTGGTTAGGCTGTCATCCAACGCAACTATTACTTTGTGGTTAGGCTATCATCCAACGCAACTATTACTTCGTGATTAGGCTGTCATCCAACGCAGCTATTACTTTGTGGTTAGGCTGTCATCAAACGCAACTATTACTACGTGGTTAGGCTGTCATCCGACGCAACTATTACTTCGTGGTTAGGCCGTTATCCAACGCAACTATTACTTCGTGGTTAGGCTGTCATCCAACGCAACTATTACTTCGTGGTTAGGCTGTCATCCAACGCAACTATTACTTCGTGGTTAGGCTGTCATCCAACGCAACTATTACTTCGTGGTTAGGCTGTCATCCAACGCAACTATTACTTCGTGGTTAGGCCGTCATCCAACGCAACTATTACTTCGTGGTTAGGCTGTCATCCAACGCAACTATTACTTCGTGGTTAGGCTGTCATCCAACGCAACTATTACTTCGTGGTTAGGCTGTCATCCAACGCAACTATTACTTCGTGGTTAGGCTGTCATCCAACGCAACTATTACTTCGTGGTTAGGCTGTCATCCAACGCAACTATTACTTCGTGGTTAGGCTGTCATCCAACGCAACTGTTACTTCGTGGTTAGGCTGTCATCCAACGCAACTATTACTTCGTGGTTAGGCTGTCATCCAACGCAACTATTACTTCGTGGTTAGGCTGTCATCCAACGCAACTATTTCGTCAAATGCATCAAGTTCTCTGAGTAATGCCATTGCCATGACGAGTTTACTTGATAAGGGGTAAAAAGAACCTTGTTCAGTTGGAGCCGACACCGATTAAAACCATCCATACAGTGGTACTGCATACAGTGGTACTGCATGTAGTGGTACTGCATACAGTGTTACTGCATACAGTGTTACTGCATACAGTGTTACTGCATACAGTGTTACTTCATACAGTGGTACTGCATACAGTGGTACTGCATACAGTGGTACTGCATACAGTGGTACTGCATACAGTGGTACTGCATACAGTGTTACTGCATACAGTGTTACTGCATACAGTGGTACTGCATACAGTGTTACTGCATACAGTGGTACTGCATACAGTGGTACTGCATACAGTGGTACTGCTCACAGTGGTACTGCATACAGTGGTACTGCATACAGTGGTACTGCATGTAGTGGTACTGCATAAAGTGGTACTGCATACAGTGTTACTGCATACAGTGTTACTGCATACAGTGTTACTGCATACAGTGTTACTTCATACAGTGGTACTGCATACAGTGGTACTGCATACAGTGGTACTGCATACAGTGGTACTGCATACAGTGGTACTGCATACAGTGTTACTGCATACAGTGTTACTGCATACAGTGGTACTGCATACAGTGGTACTGCATACAGTGGTACTGCATACAGTGGTACTGCATACAGTGGTACTGCTCACAGTGGTACTGCATACAGTGGTACTGCATACAGTGGTACTGCATG